>JARHVA010005532.1:1102500-1175523 GCA_037957365.1 Torreya grandis | reverse complement strand
CTTTAATGAATTATCTCTACTTGAATGTACTATTCACATCATATAATACCTATGTAAACTCATTTTTAGATCTAAAAATACCCCTAAGAACTCATTCTATACCAAAAGCCTTCATTTGGCCTCTTTTTCTTGTATCCCTAAAATCATGCAAACCTGCTTATGTTGACAAGTGTATAGATGTTAGTAATAAAATTAATTCATATTTGAAAAAATATTATGGATTTACAAATCCATGCCAAGTTTTGGGTCCTAAGAGTGAGTGTAAGTGTTCTTTTCTACTTTTCTCTCTCCTCAATTAGGCCTCAATTAAGCCTCCTTGCCTAGAAATTAAATTTTGGACCCAAAACACTCCCACATGTGTCAAAATTAATAAAATATTATGATTCAATATACCAATGCCAATACCAACCTTCATGTCAATTTTTAGCTCCTAAGACAATGTAGTGATGTGTCAACCATGAAATGGTCAAAAACCCTACTTGATGCACTTATGTAAGCATGGCAGATAGTTTGACTATTATGAAAGAAATTTTAAGGTTCTAAGGATCATAATAAAAAAATTTAGGTTTTAAACATCCTTAGGAAACTCAATATGCTTAAGTGAGGTCTCTTATGGTACCTTCTAGGCCTGCACATAAGCCTTTTATCTTGTAAAAAAATGTATTCTTACTTTCTTTGACAACTTGGAAAATTTTAGCACTCATATACCTTTGTATAAGATATTAATATATGTTTTTAATGTAATATAACCTATTTTAATTACTTTTATTCCTCTTTCCTTGATTTAGAAACCAATCTACACCTTGCACCTTCATAAATTCACTTACAATTATGTGTTTTATATAATTTTACCTTCAAGTATACCATCAAGTACATTATTCAAGTATCAATGAGAGTTATTAAAGTTTTCAAGGTCATTATAAGGTTTATTTAATCTATTATATTCATCTTCTCTCGCATTGGGTCAAATTTGGTCTTTTATGCAGCCTAAAACCAATTTGTAGTCTTAACAATGGTTCATAAATACCAGAGCTTCTTTTTCTCTTCTAATACCATAATAATGGTGTTATGTGACCCATATAACACAT
Organism: Torreya grandis; assembly: GCA_037957365.1. Taxonomy (NCBI): domain Eukaryota; kingdom Viridiplantae; phylum Streptophyta; class Pinopsida; order Cupressales; family Taxaceae; genus Torreya; species Torreya grandis. Next base: position 1,174,435 of record JARHVA010005532.1, on the reverse strand, counting down.
CCAAATATAATTAATCCCCATACACCTTGTTAGGAAACATGTTAGCATGTTTAGGAGACCTTCGGGCTAGCAGATTGTGTTTGTTAAGTCTATAGAGATGAGTTTTGTAGGTTGTCATCTTGAGTTTATCTTTGCCTATAAAAACTTTATAAAGATCAATGACAACCATATTTAATTTTTTTCATAATTATCCTACCCTTTCCATTTGTTCAACCCAGTTTTAGCCTTCATAAACTCAAGCTAGGATTATTGAGCATATTAGCTCATGTGACCCTAACTATTATGTTTGCTTCATTTCCTCCATTATCAAATCATTATAAAATTTATGGGATTATTATTGAAATTTATAAACATATCCATATATTATTCATATTCTTACCTTACCTTCATAGACCCTTCCATCTTGAAATTCTCACACACAAAGATGTGTGTTTGGTCTAGGCTTAACAGTCCTAGAAGGAAAATTGTTATCAATAATATTTTGAACTTGAGGTCTTAAATTTTTTATTTATAATAAAAATGGTTCCACAAACCCATTTTATCATTCCACTATCAAATATTATATCTTCGCTTGCTCAGAGGATGAATCACTAAGATGACCTGTAAATGCATGTTTGGGTTTTCAAGCTTTAAGGTGCCTTGTTTGAATTACAATACATGATATTTTTGATGTTTATTTTATACTAAAATCATATTTCATCCAGTAATTATTTATCCCAATCTTCAATTTCAATGCAACCATTATGTATTATTTCAACACTTATATAGGCCTATAGGTACATATTATGCATCTGACATTAGATTAAGGTGTTTAGGGATTTTATACAAGTTATTTGATACCTCAATAAACTTTGTCAAAAAAATTGTGGTTCATAACCTTTCACTGACCTAAACTTCAAGTTTCAACTCATTATTCTCCATTGCATCTTTTCTCAATTCTGAGACCAACTAAGTTACCTAGGCAAATGTATAGGTATGTATTACATTTATTAAGCACATATTGAAGGTATACATTAATTATATGAGAATTATTAATTTTTTTACTATTTCATATCTTACCTTCAATGCACATCTTTCATATTCTTTTTAATGCTCCTTAAAGACTTCACACTGTTCAAACTAGCATTCTACTTATAGGTGATGATTGACTATGTATTTAGCATTGGGTCTTAAAAATCACTTATTTATTTGTATAAACCTATCTAAGTGTTTAAAATTGCATTTAATTTACCTTTTCATTTGGAACTCATTTCTTTATGACCATTTCAAGACATTTTCCATAAAATATAGACTTATAGGTCTATAGACCTGTAGGTCTATTTTCCTATCTATTACTTTTTAAATGATGCTAGCTTGATGTCTTCCACTCTAAGGACATTCATCCATTAAATTTTTAACATTATTTCTTCCACTCAACTTATGAAATTAGGATACTCACTCTTCTATAATATACGACCTTTATCGATATCTTATTGAAGCAACATTCAAACATAGTCTCAAAGTGAGGAACACTAACTATTTCTTGGGAGGAATGATATAGAAGTAAAGAATTTGAGAATATTTTCAGATATATAAGGCATTGGAAATAATTTAAGTGTGATATAGAACCTTAATTAATGTTCTTTGTTTTTTGAAGACCCTAAAACACTCAATAAACCAAAGACTATCCCTAAGGAGTTATATGAAGATCTTATGCTCAAAATATAATGCCACACATGTGGGTTTATTGGGTACTAACATGGAAATATTTTACATACATATATAGACCCTATAAAATCTCCTCATGCTCTAACATGTTCATTTTTTCAATAAACTTTGCTCAAAATAGAGCTAGTGGGGATTTGTTACTAAAAATAACCCTATCTCCTTAATAATTATTTCTAAAGCTAATGATCTCAATCAAAAAAATATATATATTAATTTAAACCCCATATGCATCCTCAACTTTGGTCAAAATCTTAACCTCTATTTATACCTATATGACCTATACTATTCACTTGAAAATGGCCTTCATGATCTTGTGAAGAGAGTGATGAGAGAGAAGAAGAGTATTATGCCTTATTATAACCTAAAAAATATTATTAAGGATGAATATGACATGTGGAATATGAAGGGATATTTTGAAACTTTTTTCATCTATAGGTGATCTCAACAAGTCCGTATAAGTGCCTTAAATCTCTTCTCTAGAATTGACACTTAAGATTATGATCACTTATTATTTTGTAATTGTCATATACACATTGGAAACTATGTTTGAAGCTTAAAAAAATTTCATGTATGGATCAATCACCTGTTTGGGTCTTGGTATACATTGGAATTAGTCAAAACCTCTTTTTACTCATTAAACTTTCCCTTAATGTCCACAAATAAACATTAACCTTTCCAAACAAGAATTAAATGTTTGTTCAATTTGGTTAATTCATGAAAAAAAATTGAAGGGACCTTAGTAACTTATTACACCACTTATACAAGTTTTATCACTCCATGACATGCTTATACCACTACAAGATCAAAATAATACATTACCTTAACTTCTCCAAATAGACCTTAAACTTTGCTATTAAGACTTTATAAAGGCTATTTGAAGAACACTAAATCATTTAAAGGACTATGAATGAGGCTAGCAAAACATGGAAAGAAATTTTCTTTCCAATAGGGTTTGGCATTTTGACCTTGGGGATCAAAATTCGTCAACACCACCATTGTTGAGAAAGGAAGCTTAGATTCAAGCCTTACAATACTAATCCTGAAGTTTATGTGTGCGTAGCAAGATTCAAGGATTTATCCAAGTAGAAAACTTGATGGTGTACTAAAGAGGATTCAAGATGATTATGAGACCCAAAATTAAGACATAAAATAATCATTGACCTGAGTTCATGTGCTCTAATGTGTATTATAGAGGAAGGAGTAAACAACACATATTAAGTTGAGAGGAAATAAAACATCACCAAATAAGAAGTGGAGGAAGTATCTGCTAGAACATCTAGTGTTCAAATAATATAAATCCCTACTAGATAAAAAGAGGTAAATAAAAGTAATAGTGTGACCAAGGGAAAGGGAAAAATATACAATAGTTCTCCCACTAAAAAATAATAAACCAAGACTAGGAAGGATGAGTTTCAAATAGATACCGTACCCTAAAGGTGTGATGCATGCAGAAGAGTGTGCATCAAATGTGTAAAAATGTGAGGTGGAGAATTAAAAACACTATAGAGGAGGTAATGAGGCCAACTTTAGAAACAAATATATGGTTAACATGGGAAGGAGGAGCCTTAATGGAAGTGAAATATTTGATAATTTTGTCAAAAAATGGCTAGAAAAAGTTATGTTCTCCAATATTACGAGCTCTTGTATTTCAGAAATGTTGAGGAGTTGACACGTTTTTTTTATTTTGTGTGTGCATGAGGATATATTATACTTCACTAAATAAAATATGAGTATCACATTTACCCAAATCCATAAGGAAATTGGGTTAGTCTATTCGAATAAGGATATTAAGAAAGCATTGGCTAAAATCAAGGAGGTCAAACGTGTGGCCAAGGATATGGAATATAAGAAGGAAGGATTCACTTTTCCTATTTAAAATATTAAGGATGGATCTAGAAGGTTAGAAACACACTTGTTAAACACCAACTTTCATTGATATAGGTACTAGGGATAAATTAATAAGAACTTTATGTACATTGTGCATGAAATAGCCAATGGAATGTTATTCAAAATCTCTAAGTTCCTATTGGATTCAATCATTGAAATCATGGACAAGGAACATAGGCTTGGGGAAAATTTAAAATATGGTGAATATTAATGATATTTTTATTTAATGAGATTGAAATACTTGAGGGTGTCACAAAAGGTCAACGGATATACCCCCTTCATGACATACTTGAGACTTATATGGTATAACATGGACATAGTTAAATTTTTTCCCCATACTATACAAAATGATAGAGCTAATATGAAAGGAAAAGAGGTATTCAAAATAGAATAATTAATATATAAGGAAATTGGTTTATCTATTGTAGATAAGGAGTAGATAAATATACATGTAGTTGTTGATGATTGAGCAAAATTTTTTAAGCAAGGAGACTGACTTGAATTTGATGCTTAAGGCACACATAGGTTATCTCTCCCTACTCCTTGGAACTACATGTCTATATTTTTTATCAAATTATTTATAGGGAGGGTAGGTTATCCTTATTTTATACCCATAATTTTCATATATTAAGTCACCTAAAACATATCCATATTATAAATGTTACCAATTAATTCCTACGTTTCTTAATAAGAATGGATAAATAATATCAAAATGGGAAACCATAGACACTAGCCCACAATTTCCTAATTACACTCATTATGAAAAGATTTTTTACCATTAATAGGTCTTTTTATCAACTGGGAAGACTTTATGGTTATGCCACATCTGCAACCATAAGTATATTCTCAGTTTACAGATCTGGGAATAGACAAACCAATGACATATCCTTCATATGTCAAAAAATAAAAGACTTCTAAAGAATCATCCAAAAAATTGAGAAGGCACTCCCACAATTTAAAATCCAAGGAAGTGAGAGCAAGACCATCTTCCACTAAGTTATTAATGATTCACATTTCGTAGAAAGAAGACATTTATGATGAGTTTTTGAGTATGAGAGAAGAAGAAATAGGAGAATACAATAGTATGGAAGTAAATAGTGGCAGTTCAAGGTTTTAGGAAACAGAAATAAAATATGATCTTGTTGTTAGTGAATAAGTTAAAGAGGAAGAGAGGTAAAATTTTATAGTATCAAAATAAATTACACACCCCTGCTCATCCTAGCCTAGAACTAAGTGACCAAGATAAACTCTTGCTTGTAGATCAAGAAATATAGATTCTAAGTACAATAATTATAGATATAAAAGCAAGAAAAATTTGGTTGGACATAATAGATTAAGTGGAAGATGAAGAGGAAGAAAGAGTATCTAGAATAACAAAGTTTATAACAAGAACATGTCATAATTACATATGATGTAATGAATACTGAAGAGCATGAAATTGATATACTTGATCCACCTATAATCATCATCAGTGAAGAACCTGAAGTCTCTATGACACCAACAAGTATGGTGTAATGACTTGACTAAAATCATGCAAATCATGTTTTATGAAAAGTATACCAAGATATTCTTGACGGTTTTAAGCAAAGTTTGCTCAAGACCTATAAAGGTCAAAACAAATGATTCATTTGTTGATACAAGAAAAAATAACTTCAAGGAATAAACGGTAAAAGAGGATAACCATCTAAGGAAAATGGAAATAACTAGTGATAATTTTGAGTCCTTAGTTCTTAGGGATTGTGAATGTTTGTGTCAAAATGTTACAATACAAGCCTCCTCCTAGATTATATGATTTGTATCTCCAAGAACAATAGTTTTAGTTTTAGATAGACCAATTGATTTCATGGGATATATATTATATAGAGTTACCTTTTGACTTTTGTAATGAATATCCTACCAGTACAAAATAATATAAGGACTTGTTATGTGAATTTTATCAATATGAGTTGATGGTAACCCTTGATAAATAATGGAATCCCAATATCATAGTGTGAGATGTACAACTTAGGTCCTATTATTCCTATTTTAGAAATGAGTTAGGGAGAGAACATAAAATGGATGTATAATTTGTTGTTAAAAATACACCCCATTGAATCTTAGATTAGATTTCTTATTCCCTTTTAAAATTGTTGAGAAATGGCACAATCTCATTCAAAACTATGAGTTTAAAACAATAGTTTAGTTTTCTAGGTAGGAAGCCATCAGCCATTCTTCCCCTTTCTATTAAGATTTGAAAATAAGCCCCCACTACTCATAAAGTAAGATGGGGATAGATAACACCTCACCTATACAAATGGGAACCATACTTTGTCCAAAAATTAAGCAACAAATGGAAGACTTGTCAAGTTTATGGGTTGTTTGAAGGAAAAAGTAACTAGATGTATTAAAATTAAGTTTAGAGTTCACAACCTATGATCTCCTCTCCCATACTGGGCTAGAACATATTCATTCAATTAACAAAAGGAGATAAAAAAATGGGATTTTTTGCAAAGGAGTAATAGATACCTTCCTCAAAATAAAATAGGGGATGAAAACCATTATGAATTTAGAAATATATGTGCCCACATTATGTCTCTTCTTCTTTTGGAACTTCATGACCTAATTTTTATCTGCACAAAATATGTGAAAAATGTTAAGTTTGGGGTTGTGATGACACCTAAACATAGCCTCATTTGCATGTATAATACTTTCCTAATTAGTTAATTTTTGAGATAATTTCCATTCCTAAAGACTTATAATATAATCATGTGCATGTGCACACGCACGTGCGTGCGTGTGTGTGCGCGCGCGCGCGCACACACACACACACAAATATTTAAATTAAATCTCTAGTTTGATATATTATTTTAAATTTTTCTAATATAGTTTAATGGTATCATAAATGGTTTGATAATTTCATGGTTAAATGGAATAGATAAGATATTTGATCTTTATGTTTAGTATTCAATAATCATTTTTTGTAGATACACATATAACCTTTGATTAGATGTAAATTGGAGACACTAAGGACGTACAATAACTAGGAACTACTTACAGCCACTAGACATATCCACCCCTAACAATTAGTTGAGTGCATCTACAATAACTACTCTATGTGGACATATTTTAAAACATTAAAACTTCTAGTTGTCATCTATAATCATATACCATATCACTTAATGATATAAAATTATAATATAACATGATAAGAATTTTTTCTAATTATATAGGATATACAATTGACCATGCTCTGTCATTACTGGAATATACAACCATATGGTTTAACCATATTCCTTATTTTCTTTATTTCATTTTTGTCACTATATTTGATATTTTGGTTGTAACAATTATGCATCTATTTATATAATAAACACATGCCTTACCTATATAATGAGAATGGTTAAAGGTGATTACAAACTTTAAAAAATATAGAATTGAAAGATAAGTGAGTTAGATTTGTTAGAGTAGAGGTTTATTATTTTCCCATATTTATTTATTATGTGCTTTTTATCCTCACTTGGAGTTTTCCTACATTCATGGATAAGCTTGTTTAGGTGTACTTGGAGCTACAAATTGACTGAAGGAATAAGAATACTCCCTTGACTCGCTATTTTGAGTATGAGGGTTACTCTTTTATTCTCACCTCTTTGACCACTTTTCATGGAGATTTATAGGAAGAGTTATACATACACTAACCTATATGTACCCCTCAAATTTGTGAGCTTTGGTAGTGGAATATTTAAAATTGTCTCTCATTTTGATTTTGCAATATTCTCATGCATTGGATTTCTTTTACTTGTAGTTGTATTATGTTGAGTACTTTCTTGACTCATGCCTATCAAAAACATGTGCATTCACTTTATCTAGAGATACCAACATCCTATCTGATATTGTATCATATCACCATTATAGTATACAAATTCCTATTATTTCATTTGTTTTTAGGTTTCAAAATCAAGAGCAGATTATTGTTTTGAATTCTTGAAATTGTTGAGGATAACTTATAAATATGTGTCTTTATATGCACTCTTATTATCATTTGAAGTCTAATTTATTTGCTTGATGCTTACTTCAAAATGACATTGTGCCTTATTCTATTTTATGCTTCTACTAACATGCAGATTGTATGCTAGTGTAATCACAAACCACTAACAAATGGCATGTATTTCATAATTTTATGCCTTGTATACAATCCAAACTATATTATCAAGCTTGGTCAAAATATTGAATGGTAGAAGTATGTATTGAATGTGCTTGGGGTTTATTGTTCTACATTAGGATTAGGTTGTTGATTGCAAAACTATGGGATCATCCAAACATTGATCTTGCATTAAGGAATGTAGTTTCCTTACTATAACTTGTTTTTCAAACCAATATACAAGAAGGCATAAGAGGAAATGTCTACATTAATCTATTTATCAAACCAATCTGCTATTTTATTGATTCATGCATGCCAAATCATCCATCATGGTTACTCCACCTTACTCAACCTCTAATCTGACTTTCATCTAGCTCAATATTATTGGTAAACCATAATCCTCTCACTATGCATGGTGATCTAGCCTTAATGCTCACCATTTTATTTTCATGCTCCCTTACAAGTCAATGAATATTCAATTGGCCATCAACATATGAGTGGTTTATTAAAACCATTGCTTTTTAGTCTAAACCACATTTTAATCTCATGGGTTTCAAAACCACTTTTAGCTTAAAAATTATGGTTATTCAATAACCTATGATTTTTTTAAAAAAACATTGAAATTTTCTTATAAAAAGGTGAATCCCCTTTCTTTTGACAACATTTTTATGTCAAAAAGGGGTTTTTCTAAGGAAGTTGATTTTTTGTTAAAAGTGGTGCAAAATTTTATTGGTATTATGTTTTTACTTATTTTATGATAAGAATAGTATATATGTGATATTTTTTATTGTTTTTATGTAAAAATAATACATCATGAGTTAAATAGGTATTTGTTTTTGTAAAATATCTTCATATTTTAGCTTGTCAAAGTCTAGGGGTGAGGTCTAGTTTGGTAGGTGGCCAAACCCCCTCACAAGAAAAATAAAATTTCTCTCTCCTTACTATCCCACATTTTGTGTAATCTTACTGGAAACATTATCCACTAAATCTGACATCTTCTTTTTCCTTGAAAATAATTTCTTTTTGACATTTTCACTAATTGCTCAAGACACACTCTCATCTATTCTCGATGTCTTTGCAAGCACACAATGTGTTTAAAAACTTTGGTTAGGATCACAATCGATAGTTTGGGGGGTATAATATATTTGTGTCACTCTTTCATTTTATTTGCACTTATATATCTAAAAAAATAATAAACCACTAAAAAAATTCATTTCTACATAATGGATACAGGTTCAATTAATCTGTAATGCCATTTATCTACTATGAATGGAAAACCAAAATGAAAATTATATTAGGGATCAAGAATTTTCATTTTATTACAATGGGAAATGATGTTGAACATAATATAAATTTTAAAAAGTTAAGTTGTACAACTATTGTGACAAATCCTATGGGTTGTTAATATGTGTGTTAGTTTCTCTTGATCTTCTTTTTCATGTAGAGTATGATAAAAATCCTAATGAAGTCTTGACCACCTTGGAAAATATCTTTTAAAATCTATATATAATAAGAGGGCATGAACTAGAGAATAAAATAATTAGTTTGATTTCTATCACATTTTTCCCCCTTCAAGATTTCTTTACTAAGTTTAAGTCCTTGAGATTGCAGTTAAAATAATGTGGTGTAAAGAAGAAAGATGACCAAATTATTATTTATGTACTCTAAAAAATAGGTATACATTACTCTATCCTTGTCTCTACCTTTCATTCCAACAAAAGTGTTGTTGGATCCATATAGAAGATGCCTTCTTTAGATGACTTTATTATTAGCTTAACTTGTGAGTAAGACAAGTTAATACGGATGGGCATATTAAATTCATCAAAATTTCAAGCCATAATTATTGGGAATCAGAAAGCAAAGGCTTAAAATAAAGAGAAGAACACCAATAATAACAAGGATCAAGAGAATAGGAAATAACATACCTCTACTAAAATAACCACTAAAAATTCCTCTTATAATGAAAAACCAAAGAACTTAGAGAAGGTTAAGTATGCCTATTATAATAAAAATTTAAATTATGAAAATAATTTCATTAAGACACAGATTGACCACTTTAGTCATCTTCTAAAAAAAAACATAGGTGTTTCTGATTCTATCAAGAATAATTCATCAACTAAATATTATTCTAAGGTATAAGGAAAATGAAAATATTAAGTAAATGTAAAGGATATTGTATCAATTATAACTCCAACATCTTTATGGGTTATTGAATAAGGTGCTTCTTACCACATGGGTTCTTTACAAATTGAGTTTTCTTCCTTAGATCCTTATAGCATGTCTTCAATCACTTTGGGTGATGATAATTTTACATTAGTTTTAAGGATATGGTCTTTTGAAATGTAAGGAGGAACATTCAATAATGTTCTAAGTGTTCCATCTCTTTCAACTAATCTCCTTTTAGCATTTCAAAACACTCATATCAATAAGGGCATGAGAGTGAAGTTTTCACCAGATTAGTTATCATCAGATCATTACATAATTATTCTAAACTAGCAATTAGAATGGTAGATAACTAGGACAAGTTATATACCTTCAAAAATTTTACACCTAATTCTTCTCTTACTACATTTCTGACTCATTCAGATGGAGTTAGTAAACTATGGAATGATAGTTTTAGCTAGCTAAACTACCATTGCCTAGAACAACCAATCAATAATGACATGGTCATAGGCTTACCTAAATTCCATTTATATAACTATATTTATTAGGTTTGCACCCTTCAGAAGGTTTTCAGCCTTTGAAAGCATACTAAAGAGACATTTTAGAAAGGAAAATCTTGGAGGGATTCATAGGCATTGGATTTAGTAGAGAATTATGCATTTAGGCCTTCTCCCACCATATACATCACAAGGGACAAGTATGTTCTCAACTTTATTGATTATTTTTCAAGGTAGACATTGGTCCACTTCCTTAGATATAAATCTAAATATTTCAATAGGTTTCAATACTTTAAAGTTCTTTCAGAGAAATAACCTGATAAATGCACCAAGGTTTTTATAATTGATAATTGGGGTGAGTATGTCAGTAATAGATATGAGTAGTTTTGCATAGTGGAGGGGATTGATTTTAAACATGTAGTTCCACATATTCCTAAGAAAAATAGAGTTATAGAACATAAGAATAGTTACTTGAAAGAGATGGATAAATGTATGATTCACTCTAAGTCACTTATACTATAGTAATGGACTGAAGCAATGAATTATATGTTTGTTGCATTCAGAATAAAGTTCCACACAAAATATTTAAAAGGCATAACTTCATTTAAATATTGGTATAGTAGGAAATGTGTATTTGATGATTTTAGAGTATTCAAATATCCAAATATGGCCCACATACCTAAGAATAAATGCAATGATATGGAACCTTAGAGTACGCCTTGCAACATTTTAAGTTATTCAAATGATGTCAAGTAGCATCGCCTTATTCATCCAACCACACATAATTTTTTCACTTTCAGGAGAGTCTCATAAAATCAACACTTGACACTTCACCCAATTCATTATAATCACTTGGTTTCTATTGATATGATTCAGATAAGCCTGAGCACTTTCTAGAGATTGAGGATACTTCTTCTAGTTATGATATGAAGAGTAATGATGGGAACTCGTCTTCATAAAAAATTTCCCACACTTTAGAGGATGATGTTTCTCTACCTTACTCATCCAATTTTGGTCTTATTTAGGATATGTAGATTCTAAAAATCATACATACATTGGTTAAGAATATTTCAGATGACATGCATACACATTACATTTTTTGGAGTGTGAAACATGTTCTATATGCCTCTCCCTTAGATCTATAGACTTTTTTGGAGGCATTAGATATTCCTATGTGGGATTATATCATGCATGAGGAGTATAATTACTTAATTAGGAATCACACTTGGGACTTAAAACTTATTCCCAAGGGAAGAAATATGGTTTTATGTATATGGATATATCAAATCAAATAAGTAGTGGATGGCTCTCTTGACAAGTTTAATGCTCAATTGGTTGTAAATGGTTTCTCAACATTGAATATAATAAAACCTTTGCACTTATCACCAAATATAATATGTAAGACTCACACTTGTTATTGTAATAACCAATCATTGGGATATTCATTAGATGAGTATGAAGAGTGCCTTTATTCATAGTGATATTGAGGAAGAGATTTACATGAAAAAGCCATAATTTTTTTTAGGATCCTTCTTTGGTGAGTAGACTTTGGAAATCTATCTATGGCATCAAATAGGCCGCTCAATATTTGTACACTAAGATGGATTCCTTCCTTATTTCAATAAGATTAACTATATGTCATTCATATCTGAATGTCAATATTTATCAATAAGATGATTTGATTTTGATTCTAATTCTTTATTGTGACAATATTTTTATCACTGGAAAATCTTCATCCATTATAGTAGTGAAATAAGATCTTAAGGATTAATTTTACATGATAAACTTAGGCATGTTACATTGTTTCCTTAGGATTCATATTTCTTAGTCTGACTCAAGGATCACACTTACATAACTTAGTTATGTTCTCAATCTATGTGATCAATTTCTCATGGATGATTATAAGCCAATTTTTACTCCCTTTAGATGTGGAGTCAAACTTAAGGCATATTTTACTTTACCTTTATTCTATGCTACCTTGTATTGGTAACTTATGGGTACCCTTATCTACTTGACACATATCATATGTAGTGGTCCTTGTCTGTAGATTCATGTAAGAACATAATGAGATACTCTAGAAATAAACTAAGATGATCTTGCACTACATTTAAGGCACACATAGATTCAAGATTCACTATAAAGTTGGCATTGACATTGACTTGATGGTTATAATGACTCATATGGGGATGGAAATATTTAGAATCATAATTTTGCTTTAGGTTAAAATTTCTCTATTAGTTCAGGTCCAATTGGTTGGTCAAGTAAGAATAAAAATTATATTAGTTTATCATATACTTAGGTAGAGTAAATGGAGGTTGTCAATGCTACCACTAAAGTCATCTTGATTTAGGATATCATCACAGAGTTTAATAACTAGTTCAAATGACCTATCATCATCTACTATGACAAATGGATTACTATTTAGATTTGAAGGAATCTAGTCTAGCATCAATGAACAAAACACATACATATTAACATGAACTTCATCATATATTTCATTCATTATCAAATAACTGATTTGAGATATTTCTAAAAAATAGAGAAGACATTAGACATTTTCACCAAAGTTTTCATGGAAAATAACTATCTTCACTTACAGGCTCCTCTGGAGGATCAATATATAGTAACATCATCTTATATGGGGAGATTTTAGCCTCTTCTTTATGTTCTCTTTTAAGAGAAGTTATTTTCATATGGGTTTCATTCTTTCTCTACTTTATGAGAGATTACTTTATGCATGGGTAATTTTATCAGGTTTTATTACCAGTACCCATTTATTTTACCCACATAAGCTAAGATTATGGGGGAGTGTTATAGTAGAGTTTTATGATTTTCCCATATTTATTTATTATGCATTTTCCCTACTCACCTGAATTTTTCTTACTTTCATGGATAAGCTTGCTCTAGTGTATTTGGATTTGCAGTTTGACTCGAGGAATATGAAGTAACTCCCTTGACCAAATATTCTAGGTATGGGAGTTACTCTTTTTTAATTTAATCTTTGACCACCTTATGTGTATATTTATAGGGATGATTAAAAAATTAACTCGCCATATGTAAATCTCATATTTTTCAGCTTTGGTAATGGGAGATTGGGAGTTGTCTCTTATTTTGATTGTGCAATATTCTCATGCATTGGATTTAATTTATTTATAATTGTATTGTGTTGAGTAGTTTCATGAATCATGCCTATAACAATCTTGTGCATTCACTTTACCTAGATATCCTGGCATCCACTCCAATAAGAGTGGAAAAATTATTGAAATATTTTGTTCTTCATTATAGGAATCATTTTGTTGCTACAAAATTTGATCAATACAGTTAGAAATATTTGAGTTAAAGTGATTTTAATCAAGGAAGAGATATAAATCAAAATTCCAATAAAGGAGGGCCAACTTATGAGGATTTGATGTGACAATCCCATCATTTAAGTTGATATTTCAATCCAATTATGCATTTTCATTTTTATTTTTATGATTGTGTGTTTGGTTTCCATAGATGATTTTATTATAATTAATTGTTCTTATATGTGGTTTCCAAAGTGTCTTTAGTTGAAATTACATGTATATTCCAAGATAATATTTATTTTAATTATGGGCTTTTCACTTTATGTAATTTCCATTTCATGCAAGTGTGTTTACATTCTATAATTTACATATTTATAAAGTGTGTTTCCTATAGACAACTATTAGTACCTTAGCCTTCCAAATATTCTAGTGTTCATATGTAATCGTGATACCTTACCAAAGTATAATGACCCTGAATTGACAGTTTAATGAATGAGCATTCTCAATAAACTAAGTGGTTGCCCCCTAGAGCACATATGCTAGGTTGTATATACAACAACTGGACTACGTTGATTTAATTAGGAGTTGATTTTACTAGTCAGAGTGCATAATTTTTTTTTTAAATGTGGAGGAAATTAGCCAAACATTAAGTGATAATGAGTTTGATAAATGATTCTTAGATCTATAACTAAAAATTATCGATGAGGATTGTTTACTTGAGGAAAAGATAAAAGATGTAGAGAAGATAAGTCACATGAAGCAGCAAGACAAAGAACTTTGAGAACAACCTTAAAAAATAATGTAATTGGATGTGGTAATAATAAAAATCATAGTGAATATATAGGGTACACTATAGAAAGGGCCCAATTTTGAATAAGAAATGAAGCTATATACCCTTGAATTTTTCCAATAAATGAAATCAAGCAAGATCAATTTCTTTTACTCTTTTACTAAGGGTGAGACCATTAAAGCATGCAAGAGGTGCATTTTGAGATGGTAATATGAGATTAGAGTAGTAAATTATAGAAATAAGGTAAGCACACATGATGGCACTAAGACTGGGGAGGAGACACAAAATGCCTAAAATAGCTTGGAGAAAGATATAAAAGGCAATACTGAATAAGGGGAAGAAATTAATGGATTGTCCAAGGATGACCAACCAGCGTAGCTTCGGCTTATGTTTACCCATGATTTTGTCACATCTTTCCAAGTGAAATTACATATAGACGCACATGCTAAACATATATAAAGATTGATGCCAATATCTTAGGAAAGTAGAGACTTGTGTGCGCCAATGGGACAATCCATGTGCATGTGCCTAATAATGAAATAATAAAATATTATATAAGTGACCATTTATCACTATCAAACCTATAAATATCAACATGATTTGAAAATAAATAACATAATTTATTATTATAACTGGAATCTGATAGGTAGTTAAGAGATGATCGTAAACAATAAGACAACTGACCTCAAGCATGAAAATACATCAACTTACAAGTGGACAATGAATCTAATAATTGATGATTCATGGTATTTTAGATAACTGAGGACACCTAGGGTTGTTTTAAAGCACATAAAAGGCATAAACCTAAGGAGGATAAGAAGAGATTGAAGACTGAGTAATGAAATATTGTCAAAATGTTTTTTAAATATACCAAAGAGGGAGAGATGATATATAATTGAGGTATGGATAGGGTTATGATTGTTAGTATTTTTTTATGTCCATGCCATTATTGTTAGTATGTTCATACTAATATTTTATTCCACATACTAATGTCTTGATTAGTGAAATAATGAATAATTTAGTATAATTAGGTGATTAATATATGGTAATAATTATTTCCTTATGTTTATAGAATAACATTTCTATGTTATTATTTATATATATGTATGATTTAGGCCATGTGTTGATAAGATAATATACAATAAGATCTCATAAATATCACATGTGTAAAGGTATGAACATGATATAATGTGTGATTATTCATTTCTAACTAACCCTAACCCAACCCATTTACCTCTCTTAGTGCCTCAAGTCAGTGTGAATGGACAACTTTTGTGAAATGCTAACATAGAAAGAATAGAGTTGGGATGCACACAAGGATTAGTTCGAGAGTGGCTAAATGACTCTAACAATATAAAAACATCTGCATAATATTATAATGTAAATGATAATATTGATAAATACATAAGTATCATAAACTAATAGAAAATGACATCTAAAACTACCCCAATCCAAAATTAGGTGTCTACAAAAGTAAGTTTTATATACTCATCTCTAAATTATTGACATCTTTTTTATCACAATGATGGTTATTTAATAAATGATTTTATTTCTTTTAATTCATGGCTCATACTCTTTTATTTCATGTCTCACTCACTTATGTTTTCAAATATTTCTATTTATGGACTATTACACTTATGTATTTATAGACTTTTAAAATTTAAATTAAGATCAAATGTTCATGCAAGTCGATACACAACAGGCATACAAGGCCAAGAAAATAAACATAAGGCATATGGACCAAAAACAAGGGTGAAAATTTTCATAAAATAGTTTCTAAAATTATTGTGGTATTATTTCTAGAAAAAATTCCCAATACAAAAGGAAACAAGTAGAGGAAAGAGAAAATTGAGGAAAGGAAAGCTATACAACAAATAACATGGAAAAACACACAAAGAAAATGGTGTCGATAATAATCGAATATGAGTTGATAATCAAAAAGCATACAAATATCATATAACACTAGAATTAGATAGCTAAAATTATCATGAATGAAAAATAAGTGTCTATATGTAGAAATTAATAGTACTACTTATTATAATATATAAAGATTTAGGAGAATCAAAACTCACTTTTTTATTTTATTTTTTGTTCCCTAATTCATGTGTAATAAACAATATAGAAATTATCAAATTAGGGTTTATGTAATTATGTCCACATTGAGAGAAATGTCATAACACCAATTTTTCCATAAGATTTAAAACATTGAAAAAATAGAGATTATTCTCTAACTATAAATTTATTGTCCATCATAAATGATTCTAAAATTATAAGTCTATTTTATTAAAACTAGAGTAAGATAAGATCACAAAAATCAGAATGCATAACATCGATCACAGTACTTTAGAAGAATCAAGTCTAACAAAAATTTTAAATTGCATGTTAGTGACATTATTTGAATCCCTAATATAAATTATCATGCATTAATACTTTGAAACCATAATAAAAAATCCATGCATATAGTATAAAATAAAAACTACATCTTTACATTATTTCATGCATTTGATAGGATCATTATATGGAATGACAAATTGATTTAATTGTCCCCAATAACCATCAACAACCAAGGCACCAATCTCATATCAAAATGATCCTCAACACTTAAATACAAACATTCATCTAAATCATTTAATGAATCTATAGATGCATGTTAAGGTTACGACCCCACTATAGAAGAAATATGAGTAGAACCCATCTATATCTATGATCAACACACCAGGATGGTTTCTAATCATATCTCTCATATAATCTGACCCTTCTAGATCATTTAAACATTAGCATGTACAACAAAAATTAATATATTCCTCTAATGCAATACATAGATCAAATGACCCTTTAAATAATAAAAAGCATACCTGCAACTATAGCCTTGCCTCATGACCATTTCATTCCCAAGAATAACCATAGGAGGTTGGTTCATTATTAGCATGTTAATATAGGATCCTTTCTTTATTTTTGAATTTAGATTTGCATGCAATGGATAATATTACAAACATAATAATCTCTTAAGTTAAATTTAACCAATTTTCAATTACTCCCACCTAGGATATTTACAACCATATTCATATCAAGTACATTTAATCCATACCAATATCAAAATTATCCACTTAATGTACATCTATATTTATTTATATGTATGCACCTACCACCCCTTCCCCTGCCAACCACCCACACACACACACATAGATATATATACGCACACACACACATACAGAGATATATATACACACATAAAAATATATGTATTGATATAATAATTTTAGTTTGGGTTTAAAATAAATGAAATTTCAATGTTACATGCATTAGGATTTACAAAACCTTGGAAATAACTTCTAATCACATGGGGTTATTTATAAAAACACTTCATATCTTAATTATGTAACCCAAATTTAATTGTAATAAATATTACAATGACCTATAATTAGAACTCTTACATTAGAACAACATTTTAAGATCATATTTACGAGCATAAATAAAAGGCAGTTTTCTTTAATTCAAAATAGAGTTATGTTACAAACTTCAATGATCATAAACAATGTATGCAAACTATATGCATAATATCACAATCACTCACACACACACACACACACACACACACACACACACACACACACACACACACACACACACACACACACACACACACACACACACACACATTTACTGTCTATCTATTTATCTATATAAATAGATATTTATATATGTATGAATAGTATTTATATTCTTTTTTTTATAACCAAAATCATACATGAATATATATAAACAGGTTTATAAAAGATATAAAAATTTAATTATAAACAAATTAACCATTGGTGTTATTATCAACCTTTTTAGTATAAGCAATGAATGAGTTTACTCGAATTCTAAAATCCCTAATCATTTTATTCCATTATCATAAATGGCATCAAGTTCTAATTCATATAACATTTTTCCTTGAATATTTTTGACACCAAAAATCATTAACAAATAACTATATTAAAATCACAATGAATGAATAATTCCAAATGTACAAATATATTACAAACTAAGAGAAGATTCATACATAGTCAATGCAAAACTTTTGTATGCCACTCAATGTAATTAGTTTAGCTCATTCACAACCTTCACAATGAGAATGTATTCCATTAAAAATCATAGCATTGAAGGAAATTGATTCAATATTTATTAAAAAAACATTCCATTCTATGATTACATGGAGAATAACATAGCCAATCACTATCATGGTGAACATTATCCATAATTAAAATTTTAGTGACTACGCATCAACTACACCAAAGATATATGCATTATTATTTCTAGAACTGAACAAACATCTTGCACAACTATAATAATTGAAAGACAAGTAATATAATTATTCATAATCGCTATCAAGTGCATATACTTACATTGGCAACCACCCATTCTTATTCATTTCCTCATTAATTCAATTAAACATTACATAAATGAAATCATTTTCATTTAACACAATATACAGTCACATAAATACCTAACTATAGGTAACTACTCCAATTTCCAAATCATAATATTCATAACAAAAACACCACACAATATAATAATCCCTTAAAGAATTCAAACACTATGTTAATAAAATAATCTCCTTGTAATAAGAACAATATTAATGACTACAAGAGTGACTTGGATCTACATGGATCATTTTTAGCTCAATAAATTACTTTCATATACAAATTGAACAAATAATAATGTTTTGGCATTAAAATAACTATAGAAAATCGTAATTCAAATAATCTAAAATATATATCTTATAGGGTCCTTGATTTATTGCAAAAATTCTTATTTTACAATGAATGTAACCCTACAAGATTTATAGCCATACATCAAATAGTGAAAAACTCGATCTTCCATGCAAGGTAATCCAAAACAAATACATGTTTGTATAGAAAGATAATAACCATATTGATAGCTATGCTTCTAATAGAAGAAATTTTCCACAAATATGTTTCTCACATAAAAGGTTTTACAGTCAATCCATCCATATACTCTATATAGTCCCAACCATAAAAATATTTATCTATCCATGCAACCATCGATTATAATTAGAAGTAGGAACATGACCACAAAAACACAACACTCAACCACACCACAATAGTGATGCAATACTAACCAATAACCTAGGGTCTCAGCATTTAAATATTCATACTAAAGATAAGCCTAAAATAGGGGTTCCAAACAAAAAAATTGCTTAAACAAACTCAAAAAATAGAATACCCAAAACCAGGGTTTGTACCTAAATAAAGAAAACTCAAAAATATGCCAAATATTTAAACAACTAAGTAATCTAACAAGTCAATTTCACACATTTTTAGTTACTCTTTATTGTCTATGGCTGAGTACCCTGAATGATCTAACCCTACTAGGCATCCTTGACCAAGTGCCATTCATGATAAATGCCACTTGTCTATGCAATAAAATTATTCCAAACCCCATACATTAATCATATCAGTGAATACACACATTTATTACACCATTGTAATTTTAAAAAATACATACTTGTCTTTATAAGGCAACTAGATACCAAGAAGGATTATAGCCTACACGAATCTCCTTTCTTGTTTTTCCTCTCCACTACCTTCTTCTTCTTCCTTATTTTAGGAGATTCATTTTTTTTTCTTTTCTCTTGCTATACTCTTTATCCACCATTGACAATTAACATTCCATTCAGTAGAACTATGAGTTCTACTCCATTATTCTCCATAACCATATATGACATGTCATTGAAATACCATTTAATAATTATCAATTGGTTTCCATTCAAAAAATCCACCTCTACATGGATGGTTTCCAAGCTTCTTGTAGGTTTACTTGCAAAATCAAGAGCCTTACAAAATGACAAGAAAGCCTTAACCATCTCTTGCCAAAGTCAACCAATCCACTCATGGTTGGGTAACATAACTTCCTTCAGTAACTGTACCCTCAACCCCATTTAAAATATAACATTTTGATGTAACATTTAATCATTTCAATCATCATGCCTTCGACTTGAGTCTCATGACTTATGGTTTAAGATTTAAACATGACACTTGATCAAATGTAATTCCTAGTCAATCATCATTTTATATCAAAACTAAATGAATAAAATAATTACTTGTGTCCTAAAATGAACTTCACAATCATAGTGTACACCTTCCACTCCTAGTATTTCATTGTTTTTTTTATACATAGATTTGCACCGTTCTTGTAACAAGCATTCAAAAACTCATCAAAGATCTCTCAAACTTCGATTGGAATCTATTTTATTTAAGTGCATCACTAATGTGAGTATAAATCATATTCACATCAAAATATTCGATCAATTGCTCATTTAACCATAAAGAAACAAAATATAAATGATGACACAAAAACTAGCTAGCTGATAACTTAATCCAAACTAAAGAACACAACTATAAAATAAAATTACCAAGACAAAGGTTCGACTTGGGTTTTGGATACTATTTCATCACCATTATTATTTATCTATGTATCGTGTCTTTCCCATCAAACACCTAGCTTGTACCTCTAACCTATGCTTATCTATTACATAACTATAATCAAGCCACATAGATATCAACAATATCTGATTATAATCAACAATAATGAAGAATATAATATGCTCATCCAAAACACTGCATGAATTATTACAATTTAATTTGAACTAATAAGTAATGTTATGAAAATCAAATAATGTTTGTAATAAATGTCCACATAACATAAGAATATTAAAATAATTATGATAAACATTCAAAGTAAATGTGCTAGGCAAGTGTAGTCATGACAAGAAAACACTAATTTTAATTATGGTGGATTCGACTACAAAATTTATTTTTTATTTTTTATTTATTGAAACATATTGATATCCCTGATATTCAATAATAATAATAATAATAATAATAATAATAATAATAATAATAATAATAATAATAATAATAATAATAATAATGATAATGATGATAATGGTGGCCATTTAGTATACACGACCCAAAATACATCTTGGCTAAACACACAACACAAAAAACTAAAGACAATGTTGACTAAAGATGGTTATACTACAACAATGATAAAAAAATTATAAAAAAACTAAGGAAAATAACACCATCATTGTTTCTGTTAAGAACACATAGTGAGTTTACTTCTACCCAAATCCTACACTACGTATTTGTCAAAACCATCATTCAATATGTCTTAGTATTAAGCATATTTTGTGCAAGGGCTCTCATACATGCCTATGGAGACTCAACCTTCATTATTTGGATCATGTGCGACTGGTTCTTGTGTAAAACAAAATAGTGTTAGTTGGGTCATTTACTTGATCATCTTGAGTCTTACAAACAAAATGCTTCGGATGTTATCTTCTTTCCAATACCTTTGTTCCCTGAGAGTCATCCACTCTTGCACCTAAAATTGCACAAGGGTTAGAACTTAATTTGAGATAAGATTCGGTTTCCTTTGTTTTCTCCTAAACTTTCTGCTTTTCTTTGGAATCGGGCTTGGGGTTTTCTTTTCTTTTTTCCGATCACTTGAAAAATGTTCCTTTCCCTTCTCCTTTTCGATAACTATAACCAGATGTCTTTCTTTCAAGAATTAAAAACTCCCTTAGGGAGATGCTTTGCATTTATTTTGAAACCAATAACAAAAAGCATATTTCTTATACCAATTTTTTGGTCCAACAAGACATGATTAAGTCCCTTCTTAAAATAATTTCTTTAAAATATTGAAAAGGAAAGATGTTTGAACAACCCTTAAATTATGATAATTTCATTTTTGTACACTTGGTGTTCCATAATCATAATCATTTAGTTTTTTTCATTTAAATTAAGATAATTTCATGAGTTGCGGTGTTCAATATTAATCAATAGAAATAGTTGTCCAACATCTTTTTAACTTGTAAGATGCCAACAAAATAGCATTTGCAAGTTCTTTACTAGTTATCAATTTTTCTTTAATCTTTTAACATGCTAACAAAATAATATTAACTAGTTTTTCATGGTGTTTAGTAGTAATCCACAGAAGTAGTTTTCTAAGGTTAGTCCACAAAAGTAGTTATCCAGTATCTTAAGATGCCAACAAAATAATAATAGATAATTTTTCATTAGCAGATTCTAATTAAAACTAAAAATATTATTAATAACCATATTTTAAGGTGTGTATTAATGGCTAATAGTTCTCGATATTTGTATTTCATAGAAATATTTCATAACAAATAAATGTGCTGCCCACCATCCGTAAATAGAATAGAATAAATTGAGAAACTCCGATGCACGATTTGGGTAAGCAAGAAAATTCACCACTCTTACCGTGAAGGTTGTCTGCATCATTTGCTTCTTAACACATTTCCGCCCCACATGTAGTGGAAGGAGTAAATTGCCGCTTCTTATAAATTTTAGTCTTCTAAAAAAAAAATACCATCATATTAATAGATAGTAAATTTGGCCAATCTTAAAAGCCAATCAAATATTTAGATTAGTATATAACGTGGTATTGAGATTCGGAGTCAGCAAGCACTCCTGATTTACAAGTTCTTTCAATTTTATTTTTAAATATACGTTTTTTATAACTAAGAAAAAAAAATTGAAATATCAAATTTGTACCTGGATAACAGAAACAAAGAGGTTGCTACCATGGTAGATCCTGTTTTAAACATTCACGTCAATATTAATGTGGACTGTGGAGGTTGTACGGTACAATTAACGGTAGAGGTTGCGAGTCGATTTAAAAGAAATCTCTATTTGTGAAATTAAGCGAAAATTCGTTCTTAATCAAGATAAGAATATAAGATTTGTGGTCAATAATTTTGTTAGGAACTCTTCAACACCTACTCGTCTTCTTAATGAAAGCTGTAACAATCAGTCACTGTTTAGAATGAATGGAATTAAGAGTCCGTCTTTGTGGTTAATAATTTTTCACCTTCTTAATGAAAGTCGTAATAATCAGTCATTGTTTAGAATTGAATTTTATCTCATAAAGAACGGAATTGAGAGTCAGTCATTAAGATAGAGAGGGTCCCAGAAAAGGGAATTTAAAATTTGTGATCTATAATCTTCGTGACAACTTTTCAACCCTTACTCATCTTTCACGTCAATATTAATGTGGACTGTGGAGGTTGTACGGTACAATTAACGATAGAGATTGCGAGTCGGTTTACAAGAAATCTCTATCCGTGAAATTAAGCGAAGATTCGTTCTTAATCAGATAAGAAGTACATGGAAGGGAGCAAAAAGATTCATTCTTAATCAAGATAAGAAGCACATGGAAGGGAGCGAATGTAAAATTTGTGGCCAATAATTTCTTTGACAACTCTTCAACACCTATTCTTCTTAATGAAAGCCTTCTTTACAACTCTTCAACACTTATTCATTTTCTTAATAAAATTTGTAACAATCAGTCACTGTTTAAAGCTGTAGTCTTCAACACCTATTCATAAAAAATGGAATTGAGAGTCAGTCATTAAGATAGAGGCGGTATCCCGTGAAAGGGAATTTAAAATTTGTGATCAATAATCTTCGTGACAAACTTTTCAACTCCTACTCATCTTTTTAGTAAAAATTATTATAATAGGTTAATGTTTAAAATCAAATCTTATCTCATATTAAAAAAATTAAAGATCAGTTATTATAATAAAAAGTGTATTTAAAGGAGTGAATATAAAATTTGTTATCAATAATTTTCATAGACAATTTTTCAACACTTACTCAACTTTTTAATAAAAGCCATTACAATCTACCATTATTGAGAATTAAATCTTATCTCATATAAATAAGAATTAAAAAATCAGTGACTAAAATAAAAAATGTATTTAAAAAAATAAATATAAAATTTATGATTAATAATTTTCTTAACTCATCAACACCTCTCATCTTCCTAATAAAAGCCATAACAATCAATCACTATTTAGAATCAATCAGTCATTATTTAAAATCAAATCCTATTCCATACTATTTAAAATCAAATCTTATTCCAGACGGCAAAGAATTGAGGGTTGTTCCATACCCTTCATTAGGCGAGCTCACGTTAAGAAGACCTATTGCGCATTCATTTAAATGTAAAAAGTGGAAAATAATCCTGTCTTTAACGGTAGGGATGGGTTACATGACGACTATAAGAGGCAGCCATACCATGTATTATTCTACCATTCTTTTCTTTGCATTACATTACATGAAGCAGTTTGTGGGTGTGCTGATTTTCTTCTTGGCAGTGCTGCTCGCTGAAATTGTGCTCACTGAAAGGGGTCAAACAAATATTATACCGCCTGGTCCGGACCTCCAAACAAGGGTGCAAGGAATCATGTAACACCTGCGAAAAAAACAAATAATAAAGGCAAGGGCAAGGGTCGGCGGCCATGAGGAAGGAATGTAACTAAAAATAATTTAATGGCAGTTGCTTATTTATTGAGAGTAAATGGCAAATAATAGTAATAAGTATTTTATTGGTGGAACTTGATGTTCGAAGCTATCCAAATAATTCCTGCTCATGATTGTTTTTTTTCCGTTTTTTTAAAATAATAATAAATGAATGATTACGGCTATTCCTTTCTACCACAATATTGAAAACACTTAGGATCACGTGTCCCAGCCAAGCGTAAGCCATTTGCATACAGGTAAACCACACAAATTCATTGTCTTATTTTCCCACTGATATACTCTACAAGCCCGTTTTAGAACAATGAAATGGAAAGGCCCAATCTAATGTGAATTTCAGAATTACAAAACGCTCTATACCCTTTCATACCACATTTATTGAAAATCTTCAGGATCATGTCATCTAGCAAAGTAGTGAATTGTAAGCCAATTGCCTACACCCGAACCATAGTCATTAAGGTCAAATCCATTGTTATTATTTTCCAACTGATATAATTTTTACAAGTCCTTGATATATTAAAATGGAAAAATTAATAAAAATTTTATTTGTGATTTTGATAATTTCAAAATGCAGCATATTTGGTCTAACAAAATGAAAATAAATGTAGTTTTAATAATAATAAAAACGTACTTTGTTATACACAACCAATTGAAGTGAATAGCAGTTAATATTAAAAAAAACAACAATTTACTTTTCTTAAAATTATATGGTCAAGTCTTCATATGTCGAACATGGTTGTTTCGTTAACATATTTAAAAGTAGACATGCATAACAGGGGGAAAACATGACTCTTTTGGGATTCTGTGTGTAATAAATTTATTGTCCATCATCCTTACACAGGTTCTTAAAGAAAAAGCATGAGATATTTGGAATTCTTTAAGAGCCATGACGCATAAAACAAGTGTGCATGTCAAGCCTTGGCGATAGACATTCCTAATATCCTTGGATGCCTTGTCTCGTGTTAGCCTTTAAACTTTGTGTATTGTTAAATATTACACCATCTTTAAAGACAATTGCCTTTGATTACATATTATAGCATGTGGAATAGAAACCTCGTTTAGATTGTCAACATCCTAGGGAGAACCAATGTAGTTCTTGAACGAGACAGCCAAAAAAGATGAAGTCATGGTGGCTTCAAGCTATCTTTCAATATTATGGAAAGTACTTCACCAAGAGGGACATTAACAAGGCTAATTACAACTCATAAGCTAGAGGTGAGCATGATTATATCATCGACATAAAACAACACTTTTCTTTGCAATTGGTCACCATCAATCTTGGTAGAGGAGTTGGTGCTTCGACTTTCATCAACATACCTTACAATTAGCATTTCAATGATTTTGAACATTTGTTTATGGTGGAGTATGATGAGGTCATTCATTGTATAAATGTCGATTATTTTTTGGAATGCTTATTTCTCTACTATGTTAAAAAAATGTATTAGTTTAAGGTAGGTATTATATGTTTCCAATCCTCAATAGTTGGCTCAACATTCTTAATGTTCTTAACCAAGTTTTGAATAGAAAATTGTTTCAACAATAACTTATTGTTGAAAATTGATCATCAAGACTTTCTAAGGGGGATGAACCTTGGAAAGTGCTGGTAAGAAATAAAATTCTAAGAGTGTTTCTTAAAGGTAAAGCAGGTTGGAAAGTCTTACACATTGCTGACATTATTTTTAGCCCTTATTCTTTTAAATTAGTTGGTTCTCCTATTTTTGCATCCATTTGGAAGGCTTGGGACCTTGTGAAACACCTTGTTAGTGCAAAGCATGTATTTGGTTGGATGGGATCTTGTTGTCAAGGGTATAGATCTATATGGTGGAACCTTTTCCTCAATAACCGTCCACTGGGCTTTACTAGAGGATGTTCTGCCTTGGAATTGTTTAATAAAGGTCTGAGTGATTTTAAGGATCTCTTTGGTCCTAAGGGTTGGACCTTATAGAACATTATTAAACATAGGCATCATATTCCTACTACACAATGTAGGACTTACTCCATGGTGATAAAAACACTTAAGGACACTAACTCAGTGAATCATATTGACAATGATAGTGAACTTTGGGAAAATATCAAGTTGATCAAAGGGCCTCCACTTTATGAGTTTTATACCAAAATGTTTTATCTTAAACTATCGTCCACTCATCCACCTTACCTAATGCTTAACTGTGTGTGGAGTGTTTGTGACTCTTACTGTAATTAGGCCTCTAGACTTCAAGTTATTTGGGATTTATGTTTAGAACCAAAATAATCTTGTTTCAGATGATTGGGACATAATCTTGTCTAAACCTAACTCTAGAGATAGTTTGGCAATTGTGGAAGAAATGGATTTAGATATCATTTCACTAATGGTGGATCATACTCTCTTAGAATACATTTGTGTAATGTCTAGGGCCTTCTCTAATCCTGGTTAAGAAAGAAAAGTAGACATGGAAATATTTCATAAGAATTTTCATGAATTGACTAATAAACTAGAAAAAATGGTGGAATTAGGAGGTCTGCAAGAGGTATCTAAGGTCATGAAGTTTTTAAAAGAAAATAATTTTAGTCCTTTACTGGATAAATTTGATAGATACTTTCCACTAGAGGATGTTGTTGAAGAGACCATACAAAAGGGACTTGAAGATACTTGGCAGTCGGGACCTAGTTTTGAGAATGTGAATAGTAATGTTGAAAACATTGAGACTTTAGAAGGTTAATTCACCTTGGGATGATACTATCATACTTGTTACTGTATTGGTATTTTTCTTATTTCTATTGGTCCCTCTTGCATGAGGCTTTTTATATTAAACTATATCATAAACTTTGAAAACTTTGATATATGTTTTTTCATACATTTATTTGCCTATATGGTATAACCTCTGTTATTCATCCGTGGGTGATATAATTTTTTTGTTCATAATATTCCAATACTAAAAACAAAATTATCCAACATAACAATAGTATAATATTGCAATCATAAAAGGGTTTATCATTAACTAGAGAAAATTTTTCAAGGTCACTAAAAAAAATCATAGTACATATTCCAAAGTAGACATAATTTTGATGGAGAATAAGCTCATGTACCAAACTATCTTTGCATTTGAAAATAGTTGGATCAACGATACTCATTTCATTAATCATGACCTATTGTATATGCTTTGTATCTTCTTATATTCATAGAAGGCTTTATCTTTAAGTAGAGGAAATTTCACAAGGTCAGTAAAGAAATCATGATACATAATCCAAAGTAGACATAATTTTGATGGGGAATGAAGTCATGTAACAAATTATCTTTGCATTTGAAAATATTTGGATCAATGATACTCATTTCATTAGTCATGACCTATTATATATGCTTTGTGTCTCCTTGGAATACATTATGAGAGATTTCTCATTAAGAGGTAGAGGGTATTTGATGGGAATCTTTAGTAGTGTAATGATAGTTGTTGGATGAATGTTGAATATTGGAACACCAATTGGTGTAGGTAAAATCAAGGCCAAAAAAAAATTGGTAAACATGAAAATAATTCAATCTTTAAAATGTTAAACAAAAGTATTCCCCTATACCTTTTTGCTTTGAACAATAATCTACAATGGTTAGGAAGGAAAATATGTATATGAATGTTTAATAACTATTTAAAATAAATAAGTTGTTTAATAAATTGAGAACATATAAATTTCAATGAAATAAAGGGAGAAAATGTAATGTGAATGCAGCCTTGTTTTTCTCCATGAACATAGTTGCTTCATCATGCAAGAACTGAGGAATAATACTATATGTCCTATCTTTTGGTTAATGTTAAAGTCATGATGTTCGCTAATTTCAAGATGAATGGGATTCATATTGTTTGAAAGGACCATGAAAGATAAGTAGTGCAATGCATCAAGCTTTCTAAATAATTACCCATCTTCATCAATATCAAGATCTATATCAAATTCATTTGGAGAAGGGTTAGAGAGGATTCAATTTACATGCAAAGATAATCAACTATTTTAAAATACACACTGCTAGTTAATTAAACACAACATGTTGGCACACATATATTTATAAATCGATCGTTCCATACCCTAAGAATGTTTTGGTTTTGGTTGTCAACCACATAATCATTTAAACTAGTCCCATATGTTCTATGGAACATAACATTAATGTAAAATATGATGGAATGAGCCCACAAAAAATAGATTAAATAAATAGCTTGACAAGTTATAGACAATGGAAATAAATAGAGAATAGTTTAACTTTGTATTGATCTTCTGCCGAAAGAGATACAAATTTATTATTGTTTATGCTAGTAGAGTTGAGTTACTCTTAGTCATTCATTTCTCTCTTTCATTAAAAACAAAAAACATTATATCATTTTTTCATACAAAATAGTAAAGCTTTGTTGCTTGTATATATGTCTTCATACAAAATAGAGTATATATGATATATTGATTTTTATAAAATAGAGAAATTGGTAGCATAGTTAGGAAGACTCTAGATACAACTAGAAAGAGAGAGAGAAAAATATTTAATGAGTTAGGTGATCATAGGAAGATGACATGAGAATAATAGTAAGGAAATAAAAATATTTCAGTGCAAACTGGTGAAGGTAAGTTGATTCATGGTAGGGATATTAAATTTAAATGAGCTGGATGTCCATATCCACCAACACTCCCCCTTAATCTTCACTACCATGTATATCAATTATCCCTATGCTTTATTGGAGATGCTCAAACATGTTTTTTACAAGTGGCTTTGTAAATGTCTTAAAGTTTTTATTCAAACCAGAAAAACTCAAGATATATATGACCTTTATTCACCACTTCATGAATAAAGTGATTTTTAGTATCAATATGCTTGATACATTTATGAAAAGTGTGGTTTTTTATAATGGTATAGTTGAGTTACTATCATAATATATCCTTGTAGATTCTTCTTGAGTATGCATCAAATTTGAAAGTACTCTTCTCATCTAATCTGTCTAACAAGCAACTGATGTGGTTGCAACATATTCTACTTCAGTTGATGAAAGTGTCATAAGTGGTTGCTTCTAGAATGCCCAAGAGATATCACTCAATCCAAGATAAAAAAAAGTATTTTAGAGTGCTTTTTCTATCATCCATCCTACCTCTCCAATCACTATCTATATAACCATTCATCTTGAAGTCATTTGTTGATGTATATATGATCCTAAAACTCTTTGTTCTAGATATATATCTTAGATTTTTTTTCTTAGATTTCTAATGAGATTATTTTGGATTATCCATAAATTTTGAGAGAAGACTAACCCCATACATAATGTCTAGTATTGTGGTAGTTAGATACATAACGCTGCCTAATAATCTCTTGAATAAAGTTGCATCAATACTTGACATTTTATCCTCCTAGCTAAATTTTATACCTATTACAATTAGTGTAAGATCTGAATTAACATTCAACATCTTGAACATTTTCAACAAATCATTAGCATACTTTGTTTGGCATATAAAAAACCTTGCTTGGATTGACTTATTTTTATGCTAAGAAAATATCTCATAAGCCCTAAATTAGTCATCTGAAATTCAATTTTCATGGCTACCTTAAATGATTCAATTGACAAATTTTCAATAAAAATCAATTCATTCACATACAAACATACTATCAAGATTTGTCCTTCATCATTGAATTTGACATACAGAGTTGGTTCATTGTCACATTTGCTAAATCTATTGTTCGTAAACTAGAAAAATATTCTACCATACCAAGCTCTGGGAGCTTGCTTCAATCCATATAAGGCCTTTTTCCACTTGTAGACCTTGTGCTCTTCTCCTTGAACTTCATAACCAGGTGGCTATCTTATATAAACCTCCTCTTCAAGAATGTTGATTTTACATCTATTTGATAAACCTTCCAACTATTTTGAGATGTAATGAATAACACCATTCTTACTATGTCTAGTCTTGTTATAGGTGTAAATGTTTCAGTGCAATCTATGCTTAGTTATTGTGTGAACCCCTTAGCTACTAGTATTGTTTATGTTTATCAACTTTCCCATCTGCATTAAACTTTATTTTTAAACCCATTTTACTCTAATCATGTCCTTTCCTTTAGGAAGTTCTACAAGATCTCAAGTCTAATTCTTTTCAATTGATTAAATTTATTCATCCATAGATGCAACCAATTGTCATCTTTAATTGCATCCTCAAAGTAAATTAGATTAGCTTATGTTAATAATGCAAAATCAAAACATAAATCTACTTTAGACTACAGTTCTTTTTTGAATTATTTATGACAATGATATCAATGATGCAAGTGTTGGATTAGATGATTCACTCTTGTTATTACTAGCTAGAATAGATGGATCTGGAGTGGTACGTACTTTAGAAGGCATTGTTGGCTTATTTACTTGTAGAAATTGAGGAACATTTGCTATTGTAGTACAATTCACACTTTGAATTTCATTATCCTCATTCTCATATAGAACATTCATTGAAATTGTAGTTGTTTATCAATGCTTCCATCCCATGCTTCTTCTTCAACAAATTATATATCACGACTGATTATTACCTTCTTTGGAATCAGATTGTATAATTTATATGCTTTGGATTGTTCACTATATCTCACAAAAATACATTTTTTGACTCTATCATCCAACTTATTTCTTAATTTTTAAGGTATCAAGTTGTATGCTACACATCCAAAAACTCTCAAATGTGAAGCATTATATATTTTTTTGCTCCAAAATTATTATGATATCTTATTTATCATTGTTTTTATTGGAAACCTATTCAAATTGTATATCGTACATGAAACCACTTCAACCCAATATTCATTTGGTAGATGCTTAGCTTTTATCATACTTCATGTCATTTCTAAAATTGTTTTATTATTTATTTTTACTACCCCATTTTGTTGAGGTGCATATCTTGTTTTGAATTATTTTTTTATTCCATTTACCTTGAAAAAATTCAAAAAAAAATTGATATGTATTTACCACCTCGATCAATTATCAATATTTTGATATAATATCCACTTTTCACTTCAACTTTTTCCTTGAACTCTTTACAAATAACAAACATATCTGATTTTTATTTCATAAAATAGACCCATGTTTTATGACTAAAATCATCATTGAATGTTATAAAATATAGATTCCCGCTTATGAATGGCATTTGCATTGGTCCACAAAGATCTGAATGGACTATTTCAAGTGGATACCTTGCCCTATAAGATTTCCCAGCTAGAAATGTTTATCTATGTTGCTTTGTTAGTATGCAACTCTCAAATATTGTTTTAAGTGTCTTTATTGGTGACAATACATATACCATTCTCTTTCTATGCATCTTCAAACCTCTAAAGTTTAGATGCCTAAATCTCAAGTGTCCTAACCAAGACTGATCTTTGCATGAAATTTTAAAAGATGCTTCAATAATTATTTGCAATCTTTGAGGTTCTAAACATATTTTTCTTTGGATCTTAATAAGAATCATTCTATTCCTCATCATTTCAACTTTTGCAATTAACCTATTATTGGGTTTCTTGTTCAAAATCACACATTCACCATTCTTAAAGTAAATATTATACCCTTTTTGCATCAATTGATCAATGCTTATTAAATTATGTTGCAATCCAGGGACATAGTATACATTAGTGATATGCTTCATTTAATTTTATTTTTTTCTTATGTTAATTGATCATTTCTCCATAACTGATACTTTGTGATCATTTTCTAACTTTACTTATGATTTTAATGAATCATCTATTGTTGCAATAACTCCTTACTTCCACTCATATAATTGCTACACTCATAATCAAAAAATCATACTTGCTCTGAGCTCTTTTGTGCAACATTACATGTTATCAATATTGTGTTTCGTTCACTAGTGTTGAGCTGATTTTCATTTATAAAATTTGTCTTTTTTTAATTCATATAATATTGTCCTTTACTAAATTCAAATGCAAAATGCATAAATCTTTTACAATAATGACATTAGATGCTTTATTCATTATACCTTTCTCCTTAATGATGACTATTAAAATGGTTGTCGACTCTTCCTCTTGATGGTGTGAAAGACGTATGTAGGCTTGATGTTGGTCTGCTTTCAAATTAATTAGATTCTCTACCTCCTCTTGACGAAAAGTGACCTCTACCTCTATTGTAATCTGATCCCCCTCTTTTTCTATTGACGAAAAGCTGATTTTTGAATGCATTATCCAATGAAGATGACCCTGAATGGTTTAGCCTTTTCTTATGTGATAATAGCGACCCCATTAATTCATCAACTGATAGTTGAGTTAAGTCCTTAGATTCTTTAACGGCCACTACTACTAAATCAAATTTTGCAAGCAAACTTCTAAGTACTTTTTCTACAACTTTTTGGTCTTTCATACTCTCACCATGAGTTCTTATTTGATTTACAATGCTCAATACATGTATAAAGAATGAGTCTATATTTTCTTATTCTTTCATGCAAAGATTCTCGAAATCCCTTCTAAGTATTTTTAATTTTGTAGTTTTAACTTTGCTTGTACATTGGTATGCTATTTGAAAGCTTCTCCATGCTTGCTTTGACCTTGTAGCAATTGCAACTCTTTAAAATATTGATTCCTCCATGACTTGCTAGATGAAAAATAATGATTTGGCACCATTATTCTCTTTCAATAAGTCCTTCTCTGCTTGTGACAATACTTGATATCCCTGGTGGTTTGCCAATTCAGAGAAACCATTTTCAACAAAATCCCAAACATCTTGAGAACAGAACAGGTTTTCATTTTTATACTCCAAAAATCATAATTTTTCCCATTAAATATTGGTATTTGGGGTTGAGAAATGCTACCGGTTATTCTTGCGATTGCTTCTATAAAACTAATTTTTTTCTATTTACTTTCCGCTGAGAATTTATCCTTTTAAAATCTTTGTCTTACCAGCTGAGTTTTTGTGAGCAGCATCTATTGGAATGAATAGCTACAACCTCTCCTTGGAATGATGATAAATGTTTCTGCTGTACCCTTTGATGTAACCCTACTTTTTCTATGGTTTGCTAGCTCCCAGCTCTGATACCAATTTGATGGAATGAACCCATAGAGAAATAGAGTAAACAAAACAGCGTGGCAAGTTATAGGCAGTGGAAACAAATAGAGAATGGTTTAACTTTGTATTAATCTTCTGCCAAAAGAGCTTTAGATTTGTTATTATTTATGCCAACAGAGCTGCGCTGCTCTTGGTCATTCATTTCTCTCTTACATTCAAAATAAAACAGAGTATATCATTTTCTGCATACAAAATAGCAGAGCTTCGCTGCTTGTATATATCCCTCCATACAAAACAAAGTATATATGATACACTGATTTTTAGAAAACAAAGCAATTGGTAGCGTGGTCAGGAAGACTCTAGACGCAACTAGAAAGAGAGAGAAAAACATTTAATGACTTAGGTGATCATAAGAAGATGACGTGAGAACAGCAGGAAGGAAATAAAAATATTTTAATGCAAACTGGTGAAGGGACGCTGATTCGTGGCAGGGGAAATTAAATGCAGCTGAGCTGGATATCCACGTCCGCCAACAAAATATGAATAAAATGTGTGTATTCCAAGGGGATTTGTATTAACATTTAAGAGCTGTAATTTTCTTTATAGAAATGTACCCTCATGTAATTTGATGTGAGTTTGCATATGATTTAAGAAAATCACTTCCAAGATTGCAAGTTGAGTCCAATAAACACATATCTTTAATAGCAAGCATGCTAACCATAGAATAACTTTATTGGATGGTGCTTGGATTCAATGTAGTGACATGTCTATCGAAGAATGTTATAGAAGTAATGAATTCATTTGGATCATCCCATTTAAGTGAGTCCATGATCGGTGGACCATAAATTTGTGCAGATCCCGAATGTTTCCATTCATACATGTGGGTGGGCTTGCGAAATTCTTGAAAATAAATATAAGTAGGTGGAAAGTATAGGCGAAAATAATAAATACAACTAAAATGTAGTAACATGTGTTATTATTTCTTTAGACAATTTTTTTTATCACCTGTTCACAAAACATTATGAATATGGGATGCGTGTATAAAACAATAAGATGGGGATTTTTAATTAAATTTTAAATACACCACTTAGCTTTTATAGATAGATGATATTGAAGACGGTAATTCGTTACATTGTGTAATTCAGGCCATTTCTTGTGAGCAGCATCAAGGTAAAACAAATTTGGGGATCCAATTGCCGAAATCCTGACAGTAACCTCAGCCCTTTACTTCGTAAAAAATATCTCGTCACTTATAAATTTCATCTAAATCTCATGATCTGTTCAGCTAAGTGTTCAACTGGAGCACCGAAAAGATTAGCATGGACATCACTCGTAGCATGGTTGGAATGTTGTCCTCAATGTTCAGGGTAACCCAAAAAAAAAACTAGTTGTAGATTCTGGTGATGCATCATTAAGTTTATAACAAAATAACAAAACCTAGGTGGCTAGGTTTATTATTATGGAACCTCATCAGTACAATGTGTACTCGTGCATTTGAATCTTTTTAACGCAATCTTTTCTAAAAACTGCAAATCCAAAACGAGAAGACTAGGGAATAGCCATACCAAAATAACCATCATCATCGTATTCATTAATCGGTGACAAGGCAATATTCGACTAATTAATCAAAGGAGTTGGTTGGCTGCTTGGTTTGCTTGGTTCCTCTTAGAAGAAGAACTATATTCCTTCCATCTCCTTACGAGCATTAATGAAAGTGAAAGCAAAAGATGAAGGATAAAACACAACATCAAGAATAGTTGGGTCGTCATTAGCATCAATAAGATTGGTTTTGAAAAGTGGTTTTGGTGTGATAAATTTTGTTATTTATCTAAGGTTATTATGTATAAATTATTCTATTTTAAAAAATTTCTTTAATCGTGAAAGAGTTGAAGCTGGAATGTGCACAATTTAAATTGGGGGTCAATATTAATTTCCTTGTATTTCTCATTCTATCTCTTATATTTCTTATTTAATCTCTCACACAGATTTTCACTCAACCTATCTTCTATACCATCTTTTACAATATTATTGCTAATCATGTGAGCATTAATGCATTTGTTTTCTAACATTTCTGGAAGAAAAATCAAATATCTATATTATCCTCTTATAAAATAGAGGTCGAGTTCATCTGAAAATACATCTATTACAACATATAAATTTATTACATTAAAAATATTTAAATTATTAAAAATTTCATTTTCATCATAAACTTATTTAGAAGTTAATTTAAGAGATAACTCACACAAAAAAACACAAAACTATCAACTCACTTTAAACACACAATTAATAACAATGACAAAAAAAATACTTTAAAAAAATTAATAATCTAATGAAAAACATAAATTTAAATTCAACCAAAAAAAACTAAATAACAAATTATTGATACAAATAAATATAACTCACAACTCTTAATACTAAATTATATATAAAAATAAAACATAAAAACAAAAAAAAAATTATAAACAAAATAATAAATCAAAATCTTAAAATATTAAAAAATAAATACAAATCTATAAAATCAAACCAAATAACTAAAAAAAAATAAACATGCACTATTTATTATATATAAAACCAAATATAATCTACATAATTTCTTTTAATAAAAACTTAAACGTAGATATAAAACAAACTAAAAAAAAGGTAATACCTAACATAATATAAAAAAATAAAAAAAATAAACAACTATACAAAACCTAAAACCATTAAAATGAATAAATCCACGAATTGTAAACCTAAAACTTAAACTAAACAATAAATCTAAAATCTAAGATGGAAAATGCATTTTAAAAAAAAAAAACTAAAACCACGGTTCGAAAACTTAAAAACAAACCCAAAAAAAAAACATGTAATATCATTTAAAAACATAAAATTGTAAATAAACAAACTCCAAACTAAACCTAAAATTGAATGTCAAATAGGATTAGTAGTGGTATGCACTACAAAATTACTGACAAAAATGGTGAAGACGTATCATAAGATAAAAGTGTTTGGACATGATTTATATTCTAAAAACTATTATTATATGTAAAAATATATTATTATATATAAGTTTTATATATAAGTGATAGAATAGCAGTTTGTGAGCTACAATTCATCAAAGGAAATTATTTCAAGTGATCAAAAAAATTCAATGATGGATATTTACAATGATGTTATTTTAAAATAAATATATCTCATTTAAAAATTTATAAAAGAAAAAAAAAATGTAAGATAGAAAATAAGGTTCTCATTCCACTTACTAGTTGTTTCACTTCAAACAACACTTTTTCAAGTCTATTGCAAAACCATGAAAATTAATTAAATTTTTATTTTACTCAATTTTAACTTAATATGGTGTAAGACTGTATAAATTAATTGATTTTAAGTAAAACCCAACATTTTATAACAATTTAAATTGATCATAAAAAATATAAATTTAAACATTTATCAATAATAATTTTATAAACATAAATTTCACTGTATAAAATAACATCACATTATATATAAAAATAAGAAATCATAGATTATTTTTTTGAAATAACTATATTAATTTAAATTTTCAATCTAATCTACTCATAACACAATAAATAAATACTGTCCAATGATTATTAGAAGCTAATAAATTTAATAGAAATTATTTAAAAAAAAATAAAAATCAAACTAATTAAATCTTTAAGAAGATTTCTTAATATTTTTTTATGATATAATGATAAATTTTATTAATGAATAAATATTATCCAATGATTATTTTAAAAAAAAAGCAATCTCACTGATTATCTATGAAATTTGTTTTATATATAAATAATGGTGAAATTTATTATTAAAAAAAAATTACACATGATAACTTATTAAAATTAAAATGATCTAAATATTATCATTAAAAAGACTTAAAAAAATAACTCATATCTTTAAATATAAATTTGATGCGAACAAATCTAATCTAAAAGACAACTAGAAAAAAAAAATCCACTTTTGAATCACTTGAATTTATTTTATTAATTAAATTTAGATATTGAAAATCACTACCTTCCATGTATAATTCATAATTTTGGCAATGAATGTTTTTATGCATATACATCCCTTCAATGCTATAAAATTATATTAAGTGATGTGAGATTTTTGACCAATGACGGATTGAATAAAATGATGGACATAATATGTTATGAGAAGCATTAAATTAATGCATTATTTACATGATGTCTTTGATGTGAACATTTAACTTTCAAAGGCCATAATTTTTTATTTGAAAACATTTTTGAGCTCTTATTTAGGTCAAAACAAATATCTCAAAAAAAAAATGCAATCATAATCTACTACAACAATTAGGTTTGATTTCAAAATGTTTTAAGGCCCAGAGAGATCATCTAAAGGTCTAAAATTACATTGCAATATTTTTTGTAATTAGACCTAAACATGATTTAAATCTCACTAGACATCATAAAGTTTCTATTTAAAGGATAATTGAAATATTTTAAGCCCATCCGAATTTGCATTTAAAAATTAATAAAAATAAAAATTATAAAAATTACATGTAAAAGTTATTAAAGATAATAACTACTAAAAATAAAAATGTTAGTTAACTCAATGTTCATTTTTTATTTATTTATTTATTTTTTAATATTTATATGTCAGTTTTGATTAAGATTTGATTTTTTTTAAAATCTCTTATGTACTACTTTTAATTATTAATGAAGAACTAATAAAACAATAAATGCATAAAGTTGGGAGATAAGAAGTGAACATATTTTCGTGTATGTGTTCTTCGGTCATAAGCTTGGTGATTATTGAACTAAAATTATGCACATGTTTTTAGTTGTTTGAATATCGTATGTGGTTTTAGTTATTCAAGGTAAAAAATTGTTAATCAAGAAAGAGCTCAACTTTCATAAAGGAAAGACAAGCAAAGAGCTCAAAATCGATAGTAGCATGCAATAAGAAAGCTATGCAAATGAATTTGAGTTCAATTAAAAACAAAATCTAGTGAATTTTCTTACGTTTGCATTTTATTTTTTTTTAAATTATTATTTTTTATTGCCTACATCACATCATGGTAAAGGACATTTTAACTCAGATTGAAGTATCCACCAAGAGGTGTGGGTGAGTCAACAAGTTACATGGTAAATTTTTATTTATATAAACAGTGTTTTTTATTTATACAAATAAAGTATATTTTTATTTATACAATTTTTTTAAAATACAAATAAAGTGTTTTTTTATTTATACATATGATATTTTTCTAATTTATATATATGGTACATTTTTATTTATACAAATAAAGTGATTTTTTATTTATATAAATAAAGTGTTTTTTAATTTATACATATGATGCATTTTTATTTATAAAAATAAAATGTTTTTTAATTTATACATATGATGCTTTTTCATTTTTACATATACAGTGTTTTTTTTATTTATATAAATAAATTTATTTTTATTTATACATATGATATATTTTTTTAATTTATAAATATAAAGTGACTTTTTATTTATACAAATAAAGTGTTTTTTTATTTATACATATGATGTTTTTTATTTATACATATAAAATACATATAAAGGATTATTTATAGATTTGGTATGCCTATTAAATTTTTTGTTGATAATGCTATGAGCTTCAAAGTCAAACCTTTTGTGGCATTATGGAAAGACTATGGGATTGAATTGACCTATGCTCCAACTACAATCCTCCAGGGAACGGGCAAGTAGAATCAAGTAATAAGAACTTGCTCAAGATCATCACATGAACATTAGAAGAAAACCAGAAGAAGTAAGGTGAATATTTGAAGTGTGATTTATGGGCTAACAAGATCATAGCTAAGGGAGCTATAGGTAGAAGCCCCTTTTAGCTTGTTTTTAGATCTTAAGAAATTTTACCTATGAATTTGCAATTTTCCATCTATCAACTTATGTAGTGACTAGGGGATGATGAACAGATCCGCCACTATGAAAGCATGGTAAACTTGATTATTGAGCTTGATGAAATTAAAAAAGAAGCTCATGAAAGATACCTCAAGTTCAAGGAGAAGTTGAATAAAATATTTGATATAAAGGTCACTCAAAGAACCTTCCAAGTAGGTGATCTGGTTCTACATTTGTTGAAAATATTGTCATTGATGTCAAAGGTCTAACATTATTGGTGATAAAGGCCCCATTACATTTATTGTTATTTGTAATAGATATATCTTGGCTAATGTGAGTTATAATTTATTTAATATTAACGAATATATTTTTAGTTGCATATGAGACAAAAGAAGGGCCCATGGAGAAGTCAAAGAGCCATGGGGTAAAGACAAAAGAACGATGGGACACATTTTCCCATGAAGATTCATCTTGGGGAATTCCAAGAGTCTCCAAGTGAAGACAAAAGAAGAATGGCGCAATTTCTCATGGACACTTTGAGGAATACAAAAAGTCACCAAGATGAGGACAAAAGAGGGAAGGACGTTTTTGCTCATGAAGGGTCACCACATGACTTTTCAAAGGCAAGGATATGAACGGTCATACAAGTTTGGTGCCATTTTCCATGAGGATTGAAGGGTCACAAAGGGGGAAGGCCAAAGGTCATTTGGAAAGCTATAAATAAAGGTTTGATAAGACATTTGTAATATGGAAGAAAGAGGTTGATTTGATATTGTAATATCTATCTTAGAAGAGCAATTGTGAGAGATGAATATGATTTGTATTTGTTATATCTAGCTTAGAAGAGCAAAGGTGAGAGAGAGGAAAGAGATGTTGTAATAAATTATCATTTGTTGAGATAGCAACATTGAGAGATAGGTGTGTGGTATACAAAAAGGGGTTGGTGCTCCTATGGGTTAGTGCTTATGAATTGTTGCTGGGTTGGTACTCGGCAAAGGGGTTGGTGCCCCTATGGGTTGGTGCTCACGAATTGTTGATGGGTTGGTGCTCAACAAAGGGGTTGGTGCTCCTGTGGGTTGGTCCTCATGAATTATTGTTGGATTGGTGCTCAACAAAGGGGTTGGTGCTCCTCTGGGTTGGTGCTCAAGAATAGTTGATGGGTTGGTGCTCAGCAAAGGGGTTGGTGCTCTTGTGGGTTGGTGCTCACGAATAGTTGTTGGGTTGGTGCTCAGCAAAGAGGTTGGTGCTCCTGAAAGTTGGTGCTAGCAAATATTGTTTGGGTTGGTGCTCATTCATATACTTGAGATTTTTCTTCGTGGTTTTTCCCACATTGGGTTTCCACATTATATTTGGTGTCTCTCTCTATCTTGTGTAGTGTTTATTGTTTGAGTTTTATTGCATATCTTGAATGTCTGATTAAGTGGAATTTGATTAAGGGAAAGTTTTATAATATATATGATATACTGATTCACCCCCCTCTTAGTATATCCCATGCTTAACAATTGGTATCAGAGCAGGGTCCTTCAAAAAGGGTTTAACAACTTAAAGGTAGATTAAGGAAAAGCACAAGATGGCCAAGCAACTAAAGAAGCAGAATCAAGAGTTGAAATCTATGGTTGAAGCTCTTAAAGAATAGGTGTGTATCTTGGATTCTAAGTTGGCTATAGAAGAAAAAGAAACTAAGATATTTATTCAAGATCTTAAGAATCAGTTAGAGGTTGCAAATTCAAGTTTGATATCAAGAGAAGAAGAGTGTAATCAGTTGAAGGTTGAGTTAGGTTCTTTAAAGGATAATCATGAGAAGCTTATAATCAAGGTTAAGAAAGAAATATTAGTCCAAGGAAAGAAGGATGCAAGTTTTGAAGTCAAATCAAAGAAGCTAATCAGGCAGCCCAATGATTTCAAGTTTTCAAATTCTTTTCATGGTCATTGTTTTGTTTGTCATCATGTTGGTCATAGTGCAAGAGACTGTATGAGGAGAAGCAATCAGTCAAAGGGATATCTTAGTCACATTCAAGAAAAAGGTATGAGAAATATTGTTTGATTTTATTGTCATGAGATTGGCCATATTACTAAATTATGTCAAAATAAAGTAAAGAGATATTCAAGGTATGTCAAAGGATATAGAACCCCTAGAAAATATGAGAAAAGACAAATTCAGGTTTGGAGACCTAAAATAGTAAAGTTTGATCAGGTTGAGTTTAAGAGTGAAAATGAATTACTTGCTATAGTAGATAAAAAATCAAATAAGAAGGATTGTAAAGAATCTCTTGTTACATTTGAGCATGAGCTTTGTCAAGATAAGATAGTTGCAAAAGTTGAGAAGATGAAAAAAATCATAAATGTTGAGGTTAGTAAGTCAAAAAGGCTAGACATGATTAAACGGATTCTAAAATAAAAACACAAGAAGATCAAGGAAGAAACAAAGGAGATGTGGGAGTCTCCTGAGATTTGTTTTTAGGACCCTTTTGTGTGGGGTGTCTCTTCTAGGCTTCAAGGAGACACTTTTAACAAAAATTGAAGCATGGTGGATGTTATTGGGTCTTGGCTATGTTGCATGACAAGAAGGAGAGTTGGTAGATTAATTTGTATATCTTTTGAGGGAATAGATTTTTTTTGCATCAGTATTATGGTTTGAGGCTATTAGAATGATTCTTGCATATTTAGTGTTTCAAATGATTATGGTCATAAGAAATTAGAATATTGAAAAAGAGATAACACGTTTAGAAATAAGAAGAAGGATACTCATGTAGATTCAATGAAAAAGGATCAGAGTTTCAAAACTCCATTCATCAAGAAGAAGAATTAGAGTTTCAAAGCTCCATTCATTAGGAAGAAGGTTCAGACATGTTCATGGCAAAAGAAACAACCTGAATATTCTATGGTGGTTCAGACAACTCTGCATGTAAGAGGTAAAGATCAGCCATGGTTAATTGATAGCAAATGTTCGAGGCATATGACAGGAGATAAAAGTAAGTTCATATCTCTAAAGAAGATCAATGGTGGCACAGTGAGATTCAGGAGATAAAACCACTACTAGGATAGCCAGAAAAGGTACTTTGAGTTTGGATTATGGTAGAACTAAGACTAAAAATGTTTTGTATGTAAAAGGTCTTAAGCATAATCTATTGATTGTTAGTCATATATGTGATCAAGGATACACATTAAAGTTTCATGCTGAAGGTTGTGAGATTAGAAGAAAATATTCAAATAAGTTTAATGCAGTTGCTAAAAGGACAGGGAACAATGTGTATATATTGTCAGATATCTTCTCAAAGGCATGATCAAAGGATACATTCAAAGATCTTCAAGAGGAGTTGGGAGTAATTTCTATTACTTCTTGCCATTGATGTTCAACATCAGTTGAGGGGGAGCTAAGTGTTAGCTCTAGGTAGGCCCTTTACCATTGATGTTAATGGGGGAGAATAATAGGTATAGGTATAGGTGCAAAAATAGGTACATGGAATAGGTACAGGTTACTATAGTAAGGGGGAGTTACTGTATGTTTTTAGATGATAGTAGGTGTAGGTGACAGGATGTGGCAATTTCAAGATTGAGGTAGACATCAATGACAAAGGGGGAGATTGTTGGAAATATTGTCATTGATGTCAAAGGTCTAGCATTATTAGTGATAAAGGCCCCATTGCATTTAATGTTATTTGTAATAGATATATCTTGGCTAATGTGAGTTAATATTTATTTAATATTAACGAATATATTTTTGGTTGCATATGAGACAAAATAAGGGCCCATGGAGAAGTCAAAGAGCCATGGGGTAAAGACAAAAGAAGTATGGGACGCATTTTCCCATGAAGAGTCATCTTGGGGAATTCCAAGAGTCACCAAGTGAAGACAAAAGAGGAAGGGCACAATTTCTCATGAAGGGACACTTTGAGGAATACGAAAAGTCACCAAGATGAGGACAAAAGAGGGAAGGATGTTTTTGCTCATGAAGGGTCACCACATGACTTTTCAAAGGCAAGGATATGAAGGGTCATACAAGTTTGATTCTATTCTCCATGAGGATTGAAGGGTCACAAAGGGGGAAGGTGAAAGGTCATTTGGAAAGATATAAATAAAAGCTTGAGAAGCCATTTGTAATATGGAAGAAAGAGGTTGATTTGATATTGTAATATCTAGCTTAGAAGAGCAATTGTGAGAGAGGAAAGAGATGTTGTAATGAACTATCATTTGTTGAGATAGAAACATTGAGAGATAAGTGTGTGGTATACACAAAGGGGTTAGTGCTCCTGTGGGTTGGTGCTCACGAATTGTTGTCGGGTTGGTGCTCGGCAAAGGGGTTGGTACTCCTGTGGGTTGGTGCTCATGAATTATTTTTGGGTTGGTGCTCACGAATTGTTGTTGGGTTGGTACTTGGCAAAGGGGTTGGTGCTCATGTGGGTTGGTGCTCACGAGTTGTTGTTGGGTTGGTGCTCGGCAAAGGGGTTGGTGCTCATGTAGGTTGGTGCTCACAAATAGTTGTTGGGTTGGTGCGCAACAAAGGGGTTGGTGCTGAAAAATAGTTGTTGGGTTGGTGCTCAGCAAAGGGGTTGGTGCTCCTGCAAGTTGGTGATTGTGAATATTGTTTGGGTTGGTACTCATTCATATACTTGAGATTGTTTTATGTGGTTTTTCCCACATTGGGTTTCCACATTATATTTGGTGTCTCTCTCTATCTTGTGTGGTGTTTATTTTTTGAGTTTTATTGCATATCTTGAATGTTTGATTAAGTGGAATTTAATGAAGGAAAAGTTTTATAAGATATATGATATACTGATTCACCCCCGTCCTCAGTATATCTCATGCTTAACAACATTAGGATAGAAGGAATGAGAAAAAAGAAAAGAAGTACATGTTTGATGCCTTGAGGATAGGTACTTATTCCATTGATGATCCAGGCAACAATTTAGGTGACAATTCGGGTGACAGTTCCACCCCAATTGATGACATAACTTTTGGGAGCCATAACTTTTGCACCGTGGCTCCAATTGACTCACCATTTGAACCATTGGATAGCTAATAATGAGGATAACATCGTGAGATGACATGGATATATTCTCAATGA
Source organism: Torreya grandis (assembly GCA_037957365.1). Classification (NCBI taxonomy): domain Eukaryota; kingdom Viridiplantae; phylum Streptophyta; class Pinopsida; order Cupressales; family Taxaceae; genus Torreya; species Torreya grandis. The sequence continues at coordinate 1,129,760 of JARHVA010005532.1, read as the reverse complement.
AGTTTGACCCCTAAAAACCCAATGGAAGTGCCCCAAATTTCAATTTTAGTAGTGTAGTCTAAAAATAGTAAGTTTCTAAAAATAGTAATTCCTCAAATTCTATATTGTTTTAAATCTTGGAAGTCAAACCACTTAATCTCCTTCAATATTTGTGACCTTACACATCCTCCCCATGCTTTCGAAACGTGTATAAATGAAGAGGTAACCCGAAATGTGAAGAAAAACATCTCTTCCTAGAGATAAGCATATAATTATATTGCGATCTTGAGTAATACTACATATCTTCTCAGATAATTCATTATTACTGTGTTATTTCTATGTTCTTAAAATATTTATCAACTAGAACTTCTGAGTTTTGGATCAATTGACTACTAGATTGGGGAGGATACTTTATTCTTGAGAGATCTAGATGGTGAAATAATATATCTACCAATCAATGGTAGACATTTAAAACACTTTCTTGATTGATTATATGACATGTGTACTATTGACCAAATTTAACTTTTAGTCAAATTGGATCAACCCCTACATATTGAAACTTTTCATAAGTTACCATATGTCTAATAGGGTCTCATTTTTGTCTAAATACATTACCTATCCCTACTCTATCCTTGGTCTAAGCCTATCTTCCTTGTACTTGCCTAGTCAACCAAAGTCAACTCTAGTCGACTCTAGTCAAACTTGGTCAAAGATTCAAATTATATTAAAAATGTTCTAATATGGTCTTTGAGATGTTTTAAGGTGTTTTAAGATGTTCTAATATGAATTTTTTTAATAAAAATATATTAAAACATCCCAAAGACCATATTATAACATTTCTAATATAATTTGAATCTTTGACCAAGTTTGACCAAAGTTGACTTTGGTTGACTTGGTAAGTACAAGAAATATAGGCTTAGACCAAGGCTAGAGAAAGGATAGGTAAGGTATTTAGATAGACATGAGACCTTATTAGACATATGATAACTTGTGAAAAATTTCAATATGTAGGGGTTGACCCAATTTGACTAAAAGTCAAATTTGGTGAATGTACACATGTTATAAACTCGATCAAGGAAGTGTTTTAAATGTATACCATTGACTGGTAGCTCTATTATTTCACCATCTAGATCTCTCAAGAATAAATTATGCTCCAAAATCTAGCAATCAATGGAATAGGGACCCATCCTCAAGGCATAAAACTTGGTATGCTTTTTTTTTCCTCATGCCTGCTATTCTAATGTAGAACTAGATCACCTAATTATAAGTTTCTTGGAGTGACCTTTCTATCAAATATTTTCTTCACCTTCTCCTTGAACTTTGGATGTGTTTCATGAGCTTCTCTTCAAATTTTATCAAGCTCAATAATCTAGTTTACCTTGATTTCATAGTGGTCGATCTACTCAGCATCCCCTAGTCGCTACATATGTTGATAGGTGGGAAATTAAAAATTAATAGGTAGAATTTATTGAGATCCAAAAACAAGCTCAAAGAGGCTTCTACTTGTAGCTCTCTCATCCATGATCCTATTTAAGTTGTTCACCCTACTTCTTCGTGTTTGCTTTTAATGTTCATGTGATGATCTTGAGCAAGTTTTGATTACTTGATTCTACTTGCCCATTCCCTTGAGGATTATATTTGGAAGCATAGGTTAATTAAATCCCATAGTATTTGCATAATGCCACAAAAGGCTTGGCTTTGAAACTCATAGCATTGTCAACAACAATTTTAATAGGCATGCCAAATCTATAAATAATCCTTTATATGTATAAATAAAAAAACATCATATGTATAAATAAAAAAGCACTTTATTTTTATAAATAAAAGTTCACTTGATATGTATAAATAAAAAATAAATTTATTTATATAATTAAAAAATAACTTTATTCTTATAAATAAAAAAGCATCATATGTATAAATTTTAAAAAAAAATATTTGTATAAATAAAAATGCACCATATGTATAAATAAGAAACCACTTTATTTGTATTAAAAAAACACTTTATTTTCATAAATAAAATTTTAGCATATGTATAGATTAAAAACATCATATGTATAAATAAAAAAGCACTTTATTTGTATAAATTAAAAAAACATTTTATTTGTATAAATAAAAAAGCACTTTATTTGTATAAATTAAAAAAAACATTTTATTTGTATAAATAAAAATTCACCATATGTAACATGTTGACCCACCTACACCTCTTGTTGGATACTTCAATCTGAGTTAAAATGTCCTTCACCATGGTGTGCAAGATGTAGACAATAATCTTTGCACTTAGAATATATGGCCTAAACATCTTAACAACCTTCAAAAGAGTGAAAGATTATTTTTTTATAACAGTAAAGTTCAGTTCAGGACCTTGCATAGCTTTATTAAATAAATCTTTGGCCGACTCATGATCATTCTCATTTTTTTGTAACAGGAAAATAACAACAATATTGTATGACGTAAAAGAGAATACTTGAAATGGCTTTGTGTAATCAGGACTTGCCAAGATAGGAGTAGACTTTAAATCTCCCTTGACATCATCGAATTCTTACATGGACTTCTCCTCTAACTTGATGATCTAGTCCTTTTTTAATATGGAAGCAAAAGGCAGAGTAATCTATGCAAAATTATACATAAACCTCCTTACAAACTTAATTTTTCCAATGGAAGACTTATTTCATTTTTTAGACTATGGGATATGCACTTTGTCAATGGATTTGATCCTTTTAGGATCAATCATGACACCATCCTTGGACACTATATGTCCTAGCAACTGGGCCTTTTGTATTCCAAATTGACACTTTTTTTGGATTAAGTGAAATATTGAACTCCCTGCATTTGATCAACACTTTTTCTAAATGCTCTAAATTCACTTCTCTAGTTTTAGAGTACATATTAATGTCATCCTGATACACAACAATGAACTAGTTAATTATCCCTACAAAAGTGGCATCCATAACTCACTAGAACATTGCACGAGAATTCATCAACCCAAAAGGCATCCTCATATATACATATGTGCCCCAAGGGATAGTGAATGTGGTCTTGGACCTCTCAGATTCTTTCACACAACCTAGTTATAACATGAGAATCCATCCAATGTGGATAACATTTTTGATCCAGTAATGTTTTACAATAGGGTTTCCATATTAGGTAGGGGATAATTGTCTTTTAAGGAAGCTTTATTTAAATTCTTAAAACTCACACATAAGTGGATGTCATCATTCTTATTTATTATAGGGACTAAATTCACAACCCATGACGAATACCTGATGGGCTAAATGATGTCACCATCCCTTAGCTTCTTTAATTCCTCCCTCATCTTGGAGGCCAAAATGGGGTTAAAGGGTCTTTGTTTCTACCTATAAGGCTTGCAATTAGGTTACAATGGGATGACATGTTGTAACAAGTCTTCTCTATACATTTTTAGCTCATAATGAGATGATAGTAAGTAATCATGGTACTTCCTTAATAGCTACGTGTAAGTTTTCTTCTCAACTATACTTAAGTGAGTACCTAGCCAAACTTTCCTTAGATTCTCATGAGAACCTAAATTATACTCAGTCACATATTTTGAAATAAATGAGTCTCTCAACTTGATTCTTTATATTCTATCAAAATATGATTCTAAAATGAATAATCTCCTTGGGATCGTGTTTACTTCAGCTGAATAATGTTTTCCCAAACAAGCTCTCCTTCTAATGAACCTAAAAACTAACAAGAACAAAAATAATTACCAAAAGGCCAAGATCTTGAAATAATACTCAGAATTGATTCATATTGATTTCTTGAATAATTATAAACCCTAACCATTCTTAAACAAGCCTCAACTCATAAATTAGAGTTGACATGCAAAAATTTGAAAAATATAAAATATAAAAAAATGTCTATATTTAATAGCTGCTATTTATAGTAAGTTTTTCATGCAAGCACGTGTGGCTCTATTTTTTTTTAAATAATCTAAATACTAAAATTAGACTATGGGACAAAATTTAACTGAAGTGACTTCTAGTTCTAAAAATATACAATTTCTAAATTTAGAAAATTCTCAAAAAAATCATTAAAAGCTAATTTTTGACCCACGTGTGATCACATTTAGCCTCCAAAAAATATCAAAATCAAATCTAAGTGGATAGAGCATGTTAGGAAAGAATATTTTTTTTTGAGATGGTTTTTTTGGCATGTGGAATATCTTAAATGGAGCTACGATTCAAAATTTATGGCCTATAGAAGGTTGGCTTATTTCTTCTGCATCATTCTCCTCTTGTTGAAAATAACTCAGCTTGTATGAGTTGCCCTGATTATACTACTACCATTTTTCCTTGTCAATATTATTTAACTCCTATTATGTAATCCAAGTGTTGTCTTTTTGCTCTAATCCTTCTCACTACACCATATACCTGTTATAACTCCCTTATCTTATGCTTACTATCTTCATATCAAAAACCTGCACTATTTTTTCTTTCTTCTTCTTCGGGACTTGCTACTCCCAATTTACCTCTTCATCATCTTCACCATATTTTCCATAGAATTCATATAAACCTAAACCATTAAATACTATAGATATATCAAAATTATATGGTAAACTCACCTCATATGCATTATCATTGATTTTTTTCATAATTCTGCATGGCTTAATTTTTTTTGTACTTCAATTTATTGTATGTGCCTTTTGGAAATATCTCTTTTTTCAAGTAAACCATTACCAAATATCCTTATTTAAATACTTTGGGTCTTATTTTGACATCTTTTACTGCTTTATATTTCTCATTACTTTCTTTTAACTTTCTTTTTACTCCTTGCAACTATTACATATGCTCTGGAAATGCTTATGCATCATCACTAATTCGATCTACAATCAATAATTGTACCAAATCTAAAATATTCATAGGGTTTCTCCCATAAACAATTTGAAAAGGTGACTTTTTTATTGATCTATTCACTGAATTATTATATGCAAACTCAGCTTGTGGTAAAGCTAAGTCCCATTACTTTGGCTTCTCTCCCACTATGCATCTCAATAAATTTCTCAATCTCATATTCACAACTTCTGTCTATCGATCTATTTATGGGTGATATGCACTACTAAATTTTATATTAGTACCCATCTTCTTCCACAAAGTCCTCCAAAAATGACTTAGAAATTTCATGTCCCTATCTGAAGTAATATCTTTTGGAACACCATGTAATCTCACAATATCCATAAAAATTAATTCTGCAACTCTAGTGGTATCATTGGTTTTCTTACATGCAATGAAAAGAACCATTTTATAAAAATTGTCTATAGAAACAAAAATTGATTTTTTGCCTTCTTATGTGTTTGGTAATCTCTACACAAAATCCATGCTCAAATCTGTCCATGGCCCTCTTAGAACTGGTAATGGCATGTACTGTACAGTATTATGTACATGTCCTTTAGCCACCTGACATATTCTGCACCTTGAAATATATCATGTCACATCTCTCTTCATCTTTGGCCAAAAATACTTTTCCTCGACCAAAGCTATTGTCTTTGTCTCACCAAAATGTCCACCCAAACCACCACTATGTAATTCTCTTATTATATTATCTCATAGAGACCCAATTGGAATGCATAATTATTTCCCTTTGAAGATATAACCTTATTTCATAAGATACTCATCATGAATAGCATATGTCCCACCTGTTAATAGATTCCTGCACTTCTTAGCTATCTTGCCAAAATATGAATCAGTATCATATAATTCTTTGAAAGATTCAAATCCAACTACTTCACTCACCATGATAGTTAATAACACTACCCTCATGATTAATGCATCATCTACTTGATTCTATTTTCTTGATTTATGCTTCAACACAAAAGTATACCCCTATAAGAAAGAAACCCACTTTGTATGCCTACTATTCAACCTCTTTTATGTATTCACATACTTCAAAGCCTCATGATCTATAAATAGGATAAAATACTTAGGCACCATGTAATTTCTCTAATGTCTTAATGCTTGTACAATTGCATAAAGTTAAACATCATAACTAGAATATTTTGATCTTACCTCATTCAATTTATCATTGAAATATGCTATTGGATTTCCTTCTTGACTCAATACAACACCAATTCCCGCAAATGAAGCATCAAAATCAACATCAAACACTTTTTTAAAATCTAATAATGCTAAAATTGGTCTTTTTATAATCTTCTTTTTTAAAATTTCAAAACTTTTTATGGCTGCTTTAGTCCATATAAATTCCTTCTCTCTCATGCAATTTTTTATTAGTGCCACAATACTACTAAATTTTTTAATAATTTTTTTATAAAAAGTTGCTAAACCATGGAAACTTCTTACCTATGTAATACTTTTTAGAATAGGCCACTGAATAATCGCCTTTATATTTTTCTCATTCATTTTCACACCATCTACCGAAACTACAAATCCCAACAATATTAAACTTTTCTACATAGATCTACACTTATTCAAATTTGCATACAACTTCTCCTTTCTTAAGAAATCCATTACCATTCTCAAATGTGATGTTAAATATCTATTTTCATTGGTAAACCATATGGTAACTCTTCACAACATAACATTTTCATATTCTTTCAATACTCTTGCTGCTTTTTTTGGTATTGGCACCATTTATGTTCCTTCATTCTTTGCTACTAGTGCATAAAAACAACATGCTACCTTCATATCTTAGATACATTATTTAATACAGAGCATGCTTTCTATCTTCCATTCCTCTTTAATAGGTAACAAAACTAACTTTGTATCATCTTTTCAAAAAGTTTATGTGTTCTTTGCTCCATCATGAACTACTTTCCTATCAAATTACCATGGTCTCCCTAATAACATATGGCATGCATCCATCAGAATAACATCACACCATATTTCATCATTATATGTTTTTACTATAGAAAAATTTATTAAGCACATTTTATCTACTATAAACTCATTCCCTTTCTTAAACCATGAAATTTGATAAGGGTTAGGATGCTTTTCACATTGCAGATTTAGTTTCTTAATCATTTTTTTAGAAACTATATTTTTACAACTACCACTATCTATAATTACTTTGCATCTCTTTCCACCTGAAGTAAATCTTGTTCAAAAAATATTTGATTCTATCCATGCATCACCACCTTATTTATTTTACACTTGATCCTTCCTTGGAGTGATCATGGTTCTTCTCATCATGAGATTCTCTCCAACATCTGCTGGTGCAACTTTAGTATTCTGCTCTTTTATTTCAACCTCAACTAGATTTACTCTTGTGTAATCTTCTTGCCTCCTTTCTTGATCTTGATAATGTGGAAACTCAAAGTCTTTGTGCCCTTATTCTACACATCTATAATATACATAAGATCTACATTGATATGGAAACCATCCTCTAGCAACACTATAACTTCATCCTCTTTGAAATCTTCTTCCTCTTTGTTGGTACTAAAACCCTTGCCTATTATCATCTTGCATTTTATACCACATGACAATTCACCTTTATTGGCATTAAATCCACCTTTGGTGGTATTAAACCCACCTCATCCCCTTATTGGAGGGGATATACCTCTTCTTGGACTAGTAGATGAACTTATAAAATTCTATCTATTTTGTTTTTCTTTTGCCTTCAAAGCTAATTGATAAGCCTCCTCCATGTTAAGTATTTTATGCATGCTTAATTCATCTTAAATAAAAAAATTCAAATCATTTACATACCCTACATCTATTTTCTCTTATGTTTTATCATGCTCCACTCATATGGAATGCTTGTAAAATTCATCTATATACTCCTGTATACTATGATCTTTTTGCCTTAAATTCTAAAATCTTTTATAAAGGGTTTGTGCTTAATCTATTAGAAGAAACTTCTCCCTTAGATTTTTTTTTCATCTTTTTCTATGAATTAATCTTCTCTTTAGCTTTTCTTTATCTATCTTTTTTCAGGTGATCCCACCAAATCATTTCATGACCTTTCAATTTCATGCATGCAAACTTTACCTTCTTGTCTTCTCTCATAGTATTCCACTTGAAGAACTTCTCCATGAAATTCATCCAATCTATCAAATCATTTGGTGTTAGACTACCTCCAGAATTTGTAACATCAAATTTGATTCCTTCACTCCTTTCTTCTAAAGCCTGAACCATCCTCTCTTCTATCGATGGTGGTTATTCTTGTTATTCTTCTTCTTGCTAAATTTTATCATCATGGTTTGTATCTTCCTCATCACCACCTTGTCTCCTTAATTGATTGGTGATAACCTCTATTAATTATTAAACTTTCTTTTACAACTCTTCTATACTATATTTCATCTGTGCCATACCTCTTCATCCTCTCACCATTATTCTCTGCTCTGATACCAAATAATGAACATGAAAATTAACAAGAACAAAAAAAATTACCAATAGGCCAAGATCTTGAAATAATACTCATTATTATTTCATCTTAATTACTTGAATAATTACAAACCCAAACCATGCTTAAATAATTATCAACTCAGAAATTAGAGTTGACATGAAATTTTTTGAAAAATCTAAAATCTAAAAAAAACTTTTATTTTTAGCAACTGCTATTTATAGTAAGTTTCACATGTAAACACACGTGGCTCTAAATTTTTTTTGAAATAACCTAAATACTAAAATTATACTATGGGATAAAATTCAATTGAAGTTGACTTTTGGTTCTAAAAATTTACAATTTTTAAATTTAGAAAATTCTCAAAAAAATCATTAAAAGCTAACTTCAAACCCTCAAATGATCATGTTTGGCCTACAAAAAATATTTAAAACAAATATAAGAGGATAGAGTGGCTTAGGGAAAAATCAAAAGTTTTCAGACAATCATTTTGGCATGTGGAAGAGCTCAAACAGAGCTACAAGTCAAAAGTTATGGCCTCTAGAAGGTTGGCCTATTTTTTTGTATCACCTTCCCATCACTAACCTAAACCATAGATCCTATGTCTATGACTTGATCATTGAAATACAATTATTAGTTTATAAACATTTTAATTTTTTCATAATCATCAAAGACATGTTAATGATGAGCATTATCTTGGATTGAAGTCTTGACAAGCACCTCCACTTGATATTGATAGTGAGGGATCATGTTTTCAATGTCAAATTGAGCACCTAGCTCTGCAAGTCTACTAGATTCTTGGTTAAAATTCCCATCATGGTAACAAAAATTACATGCATAAAATAATTCAAGCATATCCTAAATAATATTCCAATATTATTTCAACCTCTTATTTTTTATGTCAAAATCACTACAGACTTGCTTTACCACTAGCTCAAAATCTCCCTTAACAATCGAATATTTGATTCCATATTCATGAGAAATTATTAATCCAAGCAAGACTGTCCCATACTCATTATAATTATTCATGCACTCAAAATAAAGGTAAAAATAAAACATAAAACATTTACCATTAGGGGTGTAACAGATAACTCTGACTCTATTTCCAAGATTAGAGCAAGCCCCATCAAAGCACATCTTCCAAAATTCATTATCTTTTTAAGGTTCAACATCAAGAATAATAGGTTTTGCACTAATATCAACATTTTCAACAAATTTTACCAATTCAACATCTATATATAGCACTTTATTTAGAGCATGCTTAGGATCATCAATCACATGTAATATATTTAACTCTCTATAAAGTCTAATCATCTTATCATCCAAAGGAATGGTGGCATAGGAGAGTTCCATCTACACACTTCCACCCATGATATGATCCTATTTAAATGATAGCAACATCCCCCATTTAGTCAAGAAGTCTACAACTACTACATCCATATTCAAGTACTATCCTAAATGCATTGCCAACTGTACCACCAACCCCTTGACTCATCCAACAATTAGAACCTCTCATGAGTCCATGGAATAACACTTGAAAAAGGCTTATGTGATCTTCACTCCAATATTATTGAGGACACCCAAGGGTATCACATTACAAGAAGCTACAGAATCAAAGATGTAGTTGCTGAAAAATAGACCATTGATCGGTATGGTTGTATAAAATGGATCCATATTCAACTAAATTTCTAAAAGCATAGTACCCAAATAGACTTCCAGAGTGGGTTCAATAAACTCTTCTGATTCTTCATCTGACTCTGGGGGTGCTTAGGGTAGTTTAACCTCTTTCACATCTAACCTTTTACCAAATTCTCAATATTGAAAGGCCCTCTTCCTATGTTTAGGTATTCTTGATAACTCAACAAGTATCATGGTGATTTTTATTTGAGTCAACACTTGAGCCGTATCATACATAATATATGGAGGAAGAGGAATATTTGCTAGAAGGGTAACAACACCTTCATCTGTAATATAGTCACTTAAGGTTTGAAGTGGAGTAGGTTGGGGTAGATTTGAAACTTTGACAACAGCTTTCAAAGGTTGATTTTATTTGAATTTATTTTCACCCTTAGGGATACCAAACATAATGGGCCTTCTGTTACTCTTAGTAGGAGCACGTTTGAGATTATTATCTTGGGGCATGAGGTGATATCTTGAAAGATTTTGGGATTATTGTAGCTTTCTTTTCTTTCTATCTTGTGTTACGTACCTTTGGATCTACAGGCGTATTGTCTTGAGGAGAAGCATTTGTTTGCCTACTTCTCAAGTTTTATTCCTTATTTTGAGTATTTTTTGCATTAATTAACAGTTTCTTAATGGTTACTTCTCAATTTGTATTCATGTTTTTATCAAAATCATGGATGTTCAATTCATATCTTTGTGCCATAGTAACATTATAGGTAAAGTCAAAAGTTAGGACACTTTCCATTTTGATAGCACTCCAAAATTAATCAATTCTAGTATCATCCAACAATTCCATGGAGGTAGTCTATTCTCTTTGAGGACTTTGATAATCAAACATAAAAATCTCATAGTTAGATGATGCATATTCAGGTTCATCCAAATATTTAACAACTTATTCAACAATATCACATGGAGCATGTTAAAGGAATCACTTATCACACTAATCAATGTCTAAATTAGAATTCATAGTATTTAACTTGGTGTTCAAAGGATCAAACACATCCTTTCTATACCCTCTATTTTTGTTTCTTTATGTTCTATCTTCATGTGAAGGCCTATTCCATCTATCATTATATTTATTATCGAAATCAGGCCCCCTTCACATTTGATTTGGATTTGGATATCTCTCGTAGTTGATAGGCACCTGAGGGACCCCCTTTTTAGATTTAGCCAACTTTTATGACATTTCTTTGATATTAGAGGTTAAAGTTTTGACAGTTTCCTCTAAGTTGGCTATCTTCATGGTCTATGTATTTTTTAGATTGACCAACTTCACATCATCCCACTTGTTCATGGGCTTTCCTACAGCCTTGATGTTTTTTTCAATTTACATGGCCATATTGAATGTCAATCATAGGTTAGTGGGATCCTTATCCCTCAATAAATATGTAGCCTTCTTATCAAAGGCATTGTAGTATTTTATTAAACATGATGTGTTCTTGGGATTGATGTTTTTAGGTAACCACATCATAGTCTTATTGAACTGAGTGTTGAAGTCCTATACACACTCATTAGGATTCTTTTTGGTATTTTCAAATTCATCCAGGAGAAATAAGGGATCCATCCTAGCACCATATTGAATCCTATAAACATTTTACATCTCTTCCCATGAATCAATGTATCTAGTGAGAAGGGAATTGAACCATTCAATAGTGTCCTCATCCAATGTATGCACAGCTAACTTAATATACACATCCTCATACTCAACCTCATAATCTTCAATGATATTTTGAAAGGCCCTTAGATGATGATCATTGCTCATTGTGTTGTTCCCTTGAAATTTATGGAGGCATTTCCTAAATTCATTTGGGACTTCATTAAGATAGCCTTCCATCTCATCAAAATTGATAAGCCTGAATCAAGAAACATGGAATGCAGGATGTGCATTCTCATCTTGGTCCCTATACCTCATGAGTAGTTCAATATGAGTTTCAAGAACCAATGGCAAAGGGATATGAGGGGGTAAATGACATGGACTTAGTGGATCAAACTTAGGAGGGGATTTAGCTGGTTGAGATGGAGCTAGGAAATACATAGGATTATGTGTTTTAGAATTAGTAAAATAATTGTGATAGTCCTTAACAATGGGGAGTTTAACAAAAATGTCAAGATTATCAAAATATTAGATGTCTCCCTCTTTTTTGGTGCAAACATAGGGGCAAGACAATCCTTTCAGATGAGTCACCTTTGAAGGATGATCTCAATCCTTCCAGCTTTTCAAACAAAAAAGAACACTCAAACCTGAAATGAAGATATTAAAAATAGGCACTAATCTTCCTTGAAACTAGTGATAAAATTGAAGTCACCACTATAACTAAAATTCTATAATATTATAGTTGATAAATGGTTGTGATACATGCTAAAATTAAACTTAGTGAAGCTTATTGAAATAGAAAGCAAAGATAGTGAAATTTTCATAATAATGTTCAAAAGGGAAAAATGTGCCTTCTAACATGCAACATTAACAACTCTTTTTAATAAACATAGTATATGTCAATTATCAAATCCTAAATGTTCCTAGCATGTCCCCAATGGAGTGTTACAATGTTGATGTCTAAGATAATCCCACTGTAGTAAATAAAAATAGAGAGCTTTACAACTTCAAATACTTACAATTTCATCTCTATCTCTCTACAAGAGTTTGTGGTAACACAAGTACCATAGGTGGCAAGAAGTATCCTAAGAAATGGTGTCAGTTAAGTGCTCATTCTGAATTGTATACCTTATACACTCGGCCTTTCACACTTGAAGAAAATAAAAAATAAAGATGAAAAATCCATTACTATGTCATCATAGTCGGGGAAGGGTTTAGCATCAAGAATAGAATGAATGCAAAAAATCACTGAAAGGCACTAATATAGGGTATGGTTATCTCCCTACTACTTTTGGCTCTACTTGAACTAAGTTGAGAGAACATAAGGGGTATCTTTCTCACATGGAGTGATTCTACAATTCAACCTCCATGGGGATTTTTGGCATAGGGAAATAGAAATATGACTAGGGCACAACCAAACTTGTTCACTCCACTTGAGAAGGATTATCACATGGGATGAAAAAATTATCTAGGTCACATATAAGTTACTAAATATAGATGGGTATATTACTAAAACTTTCATTCTAAACAATCTTCAATAATAGGGGTCAAATGGAAAAATACAACACTATGCTTCAAAATACAAAATGCAAAAACATATTACATAGGAAAGATATTATGCATTTGTAGGGCAAACAATACTTAAAATATATAAAGGGGGTATTATTTTTAGGGTAAGACAAGCTAGGATAGTTAGGTAATTTGTGAGAAAAGGGTAGTGTTTTAGTAGTTTTCAGATAGCAGGGTACCATTCAACATTCATGATAATATTCCTTTGTAAATACATCAAAAACTCATAAGCAAGCTATGGTAAACACCAAATGGTCCTTGAAAGATTAGAACATACACTGAAACTAAGCTTTCAAATACTTTTCCATGTCAAATCCATACACTGAGGGTGCCCTAAATGTCATTCAACAACATCTTCTAAAAATAATGTAGAAAGGGTTTATAATCTAGATCTATGATTAAAATGATAACCAATAATGAACACAAACCCAAATGTCTAATCAACATAGCTTGTAAAACACATTGTTTCACTTCATCAACAATAAATAGAAAATAACCACGAGAATTTTCATTAACTTGAAAAGATAATCTTACATAAACTAATGTTTCAAAATACTGCCATGGGGACAAGCATGGTGGATTTGCTCCATGTTAGATAGGGGAGACATATAAGCATGCTCTTAGAGATTACTAATGGTTGTACACTTATAACCACCTTAGTAAGGGGGATAATTCACACACAATAGTGATCCCAAAAAAAAATTAGAGAACCTATCCTTATAAAATGGAAGGACCAACAATAACCTTTGAATAGAGGAGAAGCCCTCTATTTATACAATTTTTACCATTCCTTTCAAATCCAGGAATGAGGGTTGTAATTTAGAAAAACCAAAAAATACCCCTCCCAATTCCGTCAAGATTCCTCCAGTTAGAATATGCCCTTTGCCATGCCTATAATCTTAACCCATTTACATGAAAAAATATTGTTTCAATTGCCTCTACAAGAACTAATGAAGATTTGGAGAAAATCCTTTTATCTCTTGGCTGGAGATGAATTCAAATGAGCTGGGAGGAGAATATTCATGGTGGACTATTTGTCTTTTATGTAATTACGTAGATATTACCTTGACCACTTTCTTGTAGAGTTAGAACTCCTTAGACAACTACCCTTCCTCTTATGTATGCCATGAAACAACCTACTCTTGCAATGGTGGCATGGGAATATTCTAGATCCATGGCTACTTGAGAGATCTTCCTTGGACTAGCACACCTTGATCTTAAAAACTTGTAATATCCTTCCATTTTGGAGTTTGGGAAAAAAAATCAAATAAAAATACAATAACTTAGGTTATTTTTAACTTACTTTTTGGCTCTAAATTTTATTTTCACACTTTGAACTTTGCACCTTTACATTTTGCAAATTTGTTTTTTTACAATTTTTAATTTTCACATTTGATTTTTTTGAAAATTTGCCCTTTTATGATTTCATTTAGATTTTTTAATGCATAGATGCATTATTTTCACCTTTTGTATTTTGGGTAATTCCTGACTCTTTTTGCAAATTTATAATTTGTAATTCACACAGGTGCAATTTCCTTAGTTGTAAATTACACAAGTGAAATTTGCACTTGTAGCTCCCCTTGTTGACTAGTGTTGACTAGAGAAAATGAGAGATCTAGGTGCCATTTATACTTTTCAAAAGTGCAAAATTTCATTTCTCCTTAATATCTCCCTGAAGATCTTTGAGTTGACCTTTTTCATGCTTTCCTTGAATAGTAGGAGTAGGAGAGTTGAGCACAGCTTGCATAATGCATTTTCAATACTTGCATTTTGCATGGTGTATTTTGGGAACTTACATTTTTCATGTTGAATTAGAGAGACCTACATTTTTCCTGGTGCATTTCCCACTGAGACTTCCCCAAAGAGTTTTGGGGTCTCTTTTGCAATTTATTGAAACTTGTAACTTTTTTTATTTTTTAAACTATCTCTATTTTTTGCAACCTATGAAACACCCTGTCGAGGATTTTTTACCAGAAGCTATCCCTTATCAGTATGATGATTTAAAAATATAAATCCCTCTCTATTTACATAATGAACTTATATCTGAAGAATTCAATAATAAAGTTTTAATTTCCTTGCAAACATGGATATTTCAAACAAACAAGATCAACAACATTTTTTACCCTTGATTTTACTTGAGTATGACAACCAATTATATAGGTTGTAGATGGATCATTAATTGTTTCAGTATCATATCTCTTGTTATGTCTATGAGCATGATTTGGTTTGACCACTCTACATATTTTAGGCTCTTATAATTAACCAATGCATCTAAAATATCAAAAATAAGTTCCATCAGCAAGTTATTATCTGCACAAGGCATTAATATGTATTTCCAGGTGATATCAATTATCTTTGTAGTTCCTTCCCTCATATCAATATCTAGAATGTGTTCACAAGTTACACACATCAAATCAATCATTTTGTTTTTTTATAGATAAATATCTTTGATTTTGGATTGCCACATCCATGGCACTACATATACCTTTTAATAAAAATCTCTAGAAGTACAACTCATTTTGTAATATCATGAGCATCATTAACAATAAAAATTCTATTTTTTCACCTATAAACTTTACAAAATTACCTTATGTGATTTGATGAATCTATCGTCAATATATTAGATAGGATCAATGGGATACATGAGAAATTTGCTTTTTTGTAGAATATTGTGCATGAAATATGTTCATTATGTGAGTTAGTTGGGCATGTGTACTTTATATCATTTATACTTTCTTGCTCAATCACTTATTTGTGCCTTATTTCATGGGATATAGAAGTGGTGGTTTATATTGCACTTTGAACCATATGTTGGTGTAAAATGCACATCAACCTCCATTCTCCAACAAACTTCTCTCCTCTGCCTTTCTATAGAATGCAAAACTGTAGGAGCACATTGCATGTTGCATTGGTGTAAAGTGCACATTGGTATTTTATTTCTATTGAACTTCCTTTATAATCTCTTTATAGGCTATGGAAAACTCAAGTAAATTTTTACTTTATATCTTATACTTCTGGTGGGGCATATGACTATGTTTTGTAACTTTGAAACATGTTTTAAGCATGTGATTTTACCACCATCAAAATCCATTGAAATGTGCATTATAGGTTTAGGGAGTGTACATGTAACGTAAATATTAGAAACTTTCTCATTGACTTGATCTCAAAGATAGCCACTCCCACATGTCCTTTGCTTCCTCTTATCAAAATTCAAACCCTTTTTAAACTTATATGCTAAAGTTTGGAACTTACTTTTGAATTTTCCTACTCATTTCTTCTCTTTCCTACTCATAGGATCTAGTTACCAATGTACTTTACAATTTAGAATTTTCTAAGTGAAAATTGTGTCTTACCTTCTACATTTTACTATCTACATTTATGTCTTTGAATCCTATGATATCTAGAGATGGCAGTGTAACTAACACATTGACATTTCACTTCTTGATTGTAGTAAGTGCATTCTCTACGAACATTGCATACTCATTTTATAATTTTTTTTAAATGCCATACTTATAATGGACCTTATCCTCTTTGATTACAATTTTATTATTTCCTTCTATACCTCCACTAAAACATTGGGACCTATTTTGCAGCTGGTCAAAATGTAAAATGACTTTGGATTTCCACCAATCTTTCATGCACTCCTCTATGCAACATTATGCCATTTCTTTTAAACTTGATTCATACTTGTAATTACATGTGGATTATGCATATCTATTGTATTAGATCTCTTGATGTCACATGGGTAATTTGATGTGGTAGGGCTACATGTGGCTCAAATTATATGGTGCATAATATATAACCAACATTGTCTCTCACATAGGGATGTACACCTCCTACATGTGTGCAAAGAACCCAAAAATATAATACCAATTACAAATCCATTGAGTCATGAATTCAATACTTGAACAACTTATCAAAAACATTTATGAAGGCTCAACAAAACATGAAAAACTAACAAAAATAGATTAGGAGGATCTAAAAATGAGCACATGATAAAAACAAAAAAAGGAACTGTAAAAACAAGGCCCAAAGTAGAGGGATAATAAAACAACATAAATTAAAAGTAATAAAACACTATACAATATGGTAAACATATTATCGACTCAATCAAGGAAGTGTTTTAAATATCTACCATTGATTGGGAGTTCTAGTATTTCACCACCTAGATATCACAATAAGAAATTGTGTTCCAAAATCTTCTAGTCAATGGAATAGGGACCCATCCAAAAGGCATCAAACTTGCCATGCTTTCCTTTTTCCTTATGCCTGCTATCCCATAGTAGAACCATATCGCCTACTTGGAAGGTTCTTAGACTGACCTTTCTATCAAATATTTTCTTCAACATCTCCTTGAACTTGAGGTGTCTTTAATGAGCTTCTATCTAAATATCATCAAGATCAATAACATGGTTTACCCTACTTTCATAGTGGTGGATCTTCTCATCCCCCAGTTTCTACATAATTTGAAAGGTGGGAAACTATAAATTCATAGGCAAAATTGCTTGAGCTCCAAAAACAAGCTCAACGGGGCTTCTGGCTATAGCTCTCTAAGGCGTGATCCTCTCAGCCCATAAATCAAACTTTAGTTGTTCACCCTAATTTTTATTATTTCATTTCAAAGTTCCTATGATGATCTTGAGTAAGTTCTTATTAATTGATTGTGCTTGGCCATTCCCTTGAAGATTGTAGTTAGAAGCATAGGCCAATTTAATTCCATAGTCTTTATATAATTCCACCAAAGGTTTGGATTTGAAGCTCATAACATTGTTAGCAATAATTTTAATAGGCACACCAAATCTACAAATAAACTAATTTAGCAAAAAAACAATGACTACCTAGTGTGTTACTTTATTTGTATGGATTGATTCAACCCATTTGGTAAATTAATTAGTTATAATTAGTATCCACCTATGCCTAGTGCTTGATGAATCAATTATTTCTCCAATGAAATAAATTATCCGTTATCTAAATGGGCCTTTAATAATCATATTTTAAGGGAAGAGAACCTAAATATTTCATCTTCCAAACAAAATGTTGACATTTCTAACACCTTCTGACTATATGAGCAACATCTTTGAACAATTATGGTCACCAATAACCAGCTCTTAAGAATTTTATTAACTATAAATTTAGGTGAAAAATGACCACTACACACTTCATTATGGAAGTCTTCAATCAAGACAATACTCTATTCTTCTAGCATGCATCTTAGGAGAACCCCATCTAGATTATTTCATACTAGTCCGTCATCAGTCAATAGGTATTCTTGGGAGACAAGTTTGAGAGTTATCCTTTGATTCTTATCTAAGTCAAGGAGATAATTCAGATTTTACAAGTAATAAACAATGTCTTTATACCATGGAGATATGTTAAATTGACTCAAGGAATCATAAATATTAAAAATAATAGTGTTTAGCTCAACCACTTACAAATTAGTCTCATCCATAAGCTTGGTTAGACCCATCCCTCTTACTAACATACTGGTCTAGATATCCATGCCATACTCTTATAACTTTTTGATCCACCTACAAATCTTATTGGATACTTTAATTTGAGTTAAAATGTCATTCACCATGGTGTATGGGACGTAGGAAATAATCTTCAAACTTAGAATATAGGGTTTGAACATCTTAACAATCTTCAAAAGAGAAAAATCTTGTTTCTCCATAATAGTATAGTTTAGTTTAGGACCTTGCATAGGTTTACTAAAGAAATTTGTGTGATGCTCATGATCATCTTTATTTTTTTTGTAATAAGACAACAAAAATAGTATTGTATGATGTAAAAGATAATAATTTGAATGGCTTTGTGTAATCAGGACTGGCCAAGATAGGAGTATACTTTAAAAATCCCTTGATGTCACTAAATTATTGCATGTATTTCTCTTCCCACTTGATGATCTAGTCTTTCTTCAACATGAAAGTAATAGGCAGAGTAATCTCTACAAAATTAGACACAACCCTCCTTAAAACCTTCATTTTTCCAAAGAAAGACTAAATTACTTTCTTAGACTATGGGATAGGCACTTTGTCAATGGCTTTCACCCTTTCAAGATCAATCATGACACCATCCATGGATACTATATGCCTCAGCAACTTGGCCTTTTATACTCCAAAGTGGCACTTCTTCAGATTAGGTGAAATGTTGAACTCCTGACATCTAATCAACACCTTTTATAGATGCTCTAAATTCTCTTCTCTAGTTTTTGAGTACACAATAATGTTGTCCTACTACACAATAATGAATTGGTTAATTATCCCTACAAAAGTGACATCTATAACTGATTGGAACATTACACCAATATTCATCAACTTGAAAGGCATACTTATTTTTACATATGTTCCCCAAGGTGTAGTGAATGTGGTCTTAGACCTCTCATATTCTGTCACCACAACCTAGTTCTAACCTTAGAATCCATCCAATGTGGATAACATTTTTGATCAAGTAATGCTTTATAGCAGGTTACCCATATTGGGTAGGGGATAATTGTCTTTTAAAGAATTTTTGTTTAAATTCTTAAAGTCCACACATAATTGAATGTCACCATTATTATTTATTATAAGGACTAAATGATTAACCCATGATTAATACCTGATGAGCTAAATGATACCACCATCCCTTAGCTTCTTTAATTCCTCCCTCATCTTGGTGGCCAAGATGGGGTTAATGGGTTTCAATTTCTACCTAGAAGGTTTGCTATCAGGTTGTAATGAGATGATGTGTTGGAATAAGTCTTCCCTATATGATTTCATCTTTAAAAAATTCCATGATAAGCAATCCTAGTAATTATTTAATAGCTACATGTAAAAAATTCTTAGCTGCACTTAAGTGACTACCTAATAAAATGTTCTTTGGATTCTTATGAGAACCCAAATTACACTCAGTCACATATTTTGAAATTAATGAGTATCTCAAATTGATTCTATTTGCTCCATAAAAAGATGTTTTTAAACTAACCAATCACCTTGGGATCATGTGTGTCTTCAACTGAGTAATGTCCTTCCCAAACAAGGTTTCCTTCCCATCACTGACCTGAACCATAGATTCTAGGTCTATGAGTTGATCATGGAACTTAGCTTCATAGTTTAGAAACATTTTAATTTTTAATCATCATCAAAGACCTGCCAATGATGAAGATTGTATGGGATTGAAGCCCTAATAATCACCTCCACTTGATATTGACAGTGAGGACTCATATTTGTAATGCCAAATTGAGCACTTAGCCCTACAAGTGTATTAGCTTCATATTTGAAACCTCTATCATGGTAACAAAAATTTAATGCATCAAAGAATTCAATCATATCCTAAATAATATTTTTATATTGTTTCAACCTCTTATTTTTTGTGGCAAAATCACTATAAACTTGTTTTACCACTAGATTAGAATCACCCTTAACAATCAAAAATTTGATTCCATATTCATAGGCAATCCTTAAACCAAGAAAGAGTGCCTCATACTCAGTAGTATTATATGTGCACTCAAAATAAAGTTAAAAAGAAAACATAAACAAATTTACCATTAGGGGCATATAAGACAACCACTGCTATATTTCCAAGATTGGAGCAAGCCCCATAAAATCACATATTTCAAACTATATTCTCTTTATTAGGTTCAACATCATGAATAGTATATTGTTCACTAATATTAACATTTCCAAAAAAGTTACCAATTCAACATCTATGTACAACACTACATTTAAAGCATGCTTAGGATCTTGAATCACATGTAGCATCTTTAGCTATCTATAAATTCTTACCATCTTACCCTCCAAAGGAATGGTGGCATAGGAACAGTCAATTTGTACACTTCCACCCATGCTAATAGCCCATTTATGTGACATCAACATCTCCCATTTAGGTGGGAAATCTAGAAATACCACATTCATATTCAAGTACTTTCCTAGATGCATTTCCAACTATACCACCAACCCCTTGACTTGTATAACAATTGGAACCTCTCATGAGTCCATGGATTAACACTTGCCAAAGGCGGATGTAATCCTCACTCCAAGATCATTGAGTACACCCAAGGGCATCACATTACAAGAAGCTCTAGAATCAAACATGCAATTGTGAACAATCAAACCATTGATCAGTAGGGTCATATAAAATAGATTAACATTCAGCTGACTCTCTACAAGTGTAGTTACCAAATAGACCTCTGTAGTGGGTTTAAAAACCTCTTCTAATTCTTCATCTTCTTTCGGTGGTGCTTGGGGTAACTCAACCTCACCCACAGCTCAACTTTCACAAAATTATAAATATTCAAAGGCCCTCTTCCTATGTTTAGGTATTCTTAATAACTCAATAAGCGGCACGTTGATTTTTATTTAACTAAATAGTTGATCCATATCACACACACTATACAGAGGAAGAGCCATATTTGGTGGAAGGGTAACAACACCTTCAATTGGAATACAATCACTTAAGGTCTAAAGTGGAGTAGGCTGGGGTGGATTTGGAACTTTGACAATAGCCTTCAAAGGTGGATTTTTTTATATATTCATTTTCACCCTTAGGGATTATAGACAATATGGGCATTATGTTACTCTTAGAAAGAGCACCTTTGGGCTTATTAGCTTAGGACATGAGCGCTATCTTAGAAGCTTATGAGATTGTTTTAGCTTTCTTTACTTCTTTGCTTGTATTTACTATCTTTGGATTTACAATGGTAGTATCTTGAGGAAAAGCATTTTTTTGCCTACTTCTCAAGTTATATTCCTTCTTTTGGGTAGCTACTACATTAATTAATAGCTACCTATCCTAAACTAATGGATTTCCCCTAGGATATTTATTAATCATCATAGAGCATAAGAGATCAAAATCATGGATGGGAAATTCATATTCTTGTGCCAAATTAACATCATAGGCAAAGCCAAAAGTTAAAAAACTCTCCATTTTGATACATCTCCAAAATTGATCAACCACAGTATCTCTAGCAATTCCATGGAGGTAGTCAATTCTCTTTGAGGAATTTCACAATCGAGCATAAAAAAATCATAGCTAGATGATGAATATTTAGGTTCATCTAGATATTCATCAACTTGTTTAGTAGTATCACATGGAGGGTGTGGATGGAAGCACTTACCACACCAATCAATATCTAAATCCTAATTCATAGTGTTTACCTTAGTGTTCAAAAGATTAGGCACCTCCTTTCTAGACCCTATATTTTGGTTTCTTTCCATTCTATCCTCATGTGTAGGCCTCTTCCCTCTATCATTATCTATATTGTGTAAAGTAGGCCCCCTTTGTTCTTGATTCATATTTGGAGATTTCTCATAGATGGTAGACACCTAAGGGATCCCCTTTTCAACTCTAACTATATTCTATGACATTTATTTGATAATAGAGGCTAACATTTTGATAGTTTCCTCTAGCCCACTTGTTCATGGGATTTACCATAAGCTTCATGTTGTTCTCAATTTGGATGGCCATATTTAATGCCAACAGTAGGTTAATGGGAGCCTTGTCTCTCAATAAATATGAAGACTTCTTATCAAAGGCATCACAATATTTTATCAAGCATGTTGTGTCACTGGCCCTGATATTTTCAGATAGCTACATCATAGTCTTGTTTAACCTGAGTGTTGAATTCCTAAACACACTGATTATTATTCATTTTGATATTCTTAAATTTTAAGAAAAACCTAGGATCAATCCTAGCACCATACTAAATCCTAAAAACATTTTTCATATCTTCCCATGAATCAATGCATCCAATGAGAAGGGAATTGAACCATTTTCAAGCATCTTCCTCTAGCGTATGCATAAAAAAATTAATGCCCACATCCTCATACTTAAAATCATAATCTTCAATAATATTTTGAAAGGAATTTAGATGTTGATCACCACTCACTTCATTGATCCCTTATAATTTTTGGAGGCATTTCCTAACTTTATTTAGGACTTCATTAAGATATTTTTCATCTCATCAAAATTAATAGGCCCAAATTTGGGAACGTGGAATGCAAGATGTGAATTCTCATCTTGGTCCCTATGCCTCATGATTGGTTCAATAGGAGTTCTATGATAAAATGGTAAAGGGATAGGAGGAGGTGAATGAGGTGGACCTGGTAGATTAGACTTGAGAGGGGATCTAGTTAGTTGAGATAGAGATGGAAAATACATAGGACTATGAGTTTCAAAATTAGTAGAAGATTCATGATAGTCCTTAAAAATGGCAATTTCAATAAAAAAATTAATATATCAAAATCTTGGTAGTCTGAAGAGTCTTTAATAGCTGAAATTTTCCCTTCAATAGGCCTCTAAACTTGTCTCCCTCTTCTTTGATGTAAACTTAGGGGCAAGACAAACCTTTTGGATGAGTCACCTTTGATGGATGATCTCAATCCTTCTATCTTTGCAAACAAGAAAGAACACTCAAGGCTAAAATGAAGATATTAAGAATAGGCACTAATCTTCCTTGAATCTAGGAGATAAATTTGGAGTCACCACTAGAACTAAAATTCTAAAAAATAATAGTTCATAAACTAGTTATGATACATGCCAAAATTAAACTTGTTGTAGCTTATTAAGATAGAAATAAAATATATTAAAATTTTTAGAATAAGGTTCAAAATGTAAAAAGGCACCTTCCAACATGTAACATTAACATCTCTTTACAATAAACATAGTAGATGTTAATTATCAAATCCTCAAAGTTCTTGGCACATCCCCAATGGAGTGCAATGGCATTGATGACCAAGATAATCCCATAGTATTAAATAATATCAGAGACATTTACAACATGAAATGCTTACCACTTCATCTCTATCTCTCTATAAAAGTCCTATGAAACATAATTACCATGGGTGATAAGGTATGTCCCCAATAATGATTCAAGTTGAGTGTTGGTTCCTAATTGTACACCTCATATGCTCAGCCTTTCATACTTGAATAAAATGTCAAACAATGATGAATAACCCATTAGTATGTCATTATATCTGGGGAAGGGTTTATAATCAATAATGGATTGAATACGAAAAATGCCTGAGAGGCATTGACATAGGGTATGGTTAGTTTTGTCCTACTTTTGGTTTTGCCTGAACCAAGGTGAGAAGACCTAAAGGGTATCTTGCTAACATGAAGTGATTCTAAAATTAAATCTCTATGGGGATTTTTTGAATAAAAAGACACAAATATGACTAGGGCACAACCAAACTTGTTCAATCCACCTAAGAAGGGTTATCATATGGGATGAACAAATGCTCTAGGTCACATACAAGCTACTAAATAAAGATGGGTATATGACTGCAACTTTCATTCTAAATAATATTCAATAACATGGGTAAAATAGAAAACTATAGCACTATTCTTCAAAATAAAAAATGCAAACACATGCTATATATGCATGATTTTATGCATTTACAGGGCAAAAATTACTTAAAATATGTAAAGAGGGTATTATTTGTAGGGTAAGATAGGGTAGGATAGTTAGGTGATTTGTGAAAAATGGGTGATATGATGGTATTTTTCAAACAATAGAGTACGTTTTAACATTCATGACAATATTCATTTGTAAAGACAGAAAAATCTCATAAGCAAGCTAATGGGAAATACCAAATGGTCCTTGAAAGATCAGAACTTAAACTAAAACTAAGATTTCAGATACTTGTGCATGTCAAATACATACACTCAGGGTGATGTAAAATTCATTCAACACATATTTTGAAAATAATGTAGAAAGGGTTTATAATCTATATCTATGCTCAAAATGATAACTAGTAATGAACACAAACCCAAATATCTAGTCAACATAACTTACAAAACACATTACTGCACTTCATCAATAGGAAATATCAAATAATCACAAGTATTTTCATTAACTTGAAAAGAGAATCTTACATACACCAATGTTTCAAAATGTTTCCATGGCGACAAGCAAGGTAAACTTGATCCATGTTGGATAGGGGAGACATATAAGCATATTCCTAGATCTTGCGAATGACTGTACACTTTTAACCACCTTAACAAGGAAGCTAATACACACACAATAGTGATCCCAAATATTTTTCATAGATCCTATCTTTAGAAAATTCAAATATCAATAACAACCTCTGAATAGAGGGGAAGCCTTCTATTTATACATTTTTTACCCTTCCTTTCAAATTCAACAATGAGGGTTGTAATTTACAAAAAGTGCAAAACACCCCTCCCAGTTCTACCAAGATGCTCCTATATGGAATATGCCATTTTCCACACCTAGAATATTCATCCATTTTCATGAAAAATGATTGTTGTAACTACCTCTACAATAAATTATGAAGATGTGGAGAAAATCCTTTGATCTCTTTGTTGATATGTCTTCAAATGAGCTAGGAGGAAAATATTCATGATGGAGGTCAAACAAAATATTTATCTTTTGTGTAACTACCTAGAGACACCCTTGACCACTTTATTGTAAAAATGGAACTCATTGGATAGTTACCCCTCCTTGTCTGCATGCCATGCAATAACTTGCTCTTGCCATGATGGTATGGGAATATTATGGATCCATGGCTTCTTGAGAGATATTCCTTGGAGTGGCCCACCTTGATCTTGAAAACTTTCAATATCCTTCCATGGAGGAGCTTGGGCAAATAAAGCAAATGAAAATACAATTACTTAGGTTATTTTCAATTTTTACTTTTTGGCTCCAACTTGTATTTTCACACATTAAACTTTGTACCTTTACTTTTTGCAAATTTGCTTTTTTGTACTTTTCAATATTCACATTTGTTTTTTTGCAAATTTTCCCTTTTATGATTTGCTTCATATTTTTTAATGCATAAATGCATTATTTTCACTTTTTGCATTTTGTGGAAATCCTCTCTCCTTTTACAACTTTACAATTATGATTCACACAGGTGAAATTTGTACTTGTAGCTCCCTTGTTGACTAGTGCTGACTAGTGGAAATGGGAGGTCCATATGCACTTTGTAGTTTGTACAAGTGAAAAATTACATTTCTCCTCAACATCTCCTTGAATCTCTTTGAGTTGACCTTTTTCAGGGTTCTTTGGACTGACAGGAGTAGGAGAGTTGACCAAAAATTTCATGATGCATTTTTTGATACTTGCATTTTGCATGGTGCATTTTGGGAACTTACATTTTTCATGGTGCATTCCAATGACTTGCATTTTTTATGGTGCATTTCCCACTAAGACTTCCCCATTAAGTTTGGGGTCTCTTTTGCAATTTGTTAAAATTTGCAAATTTTTTGATTTTTTAAACTATCTCCATTTATTGTATCCTGAGAAATACCCCGTAGAGGATTATTTACTAAAATCCAACCCTTATATATATTATGCTTTTAAAATAGCAATCACTCTCTATTTAGATAATGAACTTGGATCTTGATAATTCACCAATAAAATTTTCACTACCTTGCAAACATGTATATTTCAAATAAACAAGATCAACATTTTTCACCCCTTATTTTCCTTGAGTATGACAACCAATTATAAGTTTATATATGGATCATTCATTATTTTAGAATCAATTCTCCTGATATGTTTATGAGTGTGATTGTGGTTTGATCACTCTACATATTTTAGGTTCTTATAATTAACCAATGCATCTAAACTATCAAAAACAAGTTTCAACAACATGTTATTATCTACACTATGCATTAATATGTATTTGTATTTGATATCAATTATATTTTAATTTCCTTCCCTCATGTCAATAGCTAGAATGTGTCCACAAGATACACACTTCAATGTGATTGTCTAGTTCTTTAGAAATAAAGATCTTTACTTTTGGATTACCACATCCATGACAGTGTATATACTTTTTAATAAAAACTCTCCAAAAGTGTAGCTCATTTTATGATATCATGTGTACCATTAACAAGATAAATTATTTTTTTGCACCTCTAACCATTACAACATTACCTTCATGTTATTTTGTGAAGTTGTCATCAATATCTCAAACAAGATCAATGGGATACATGTAAAAGTTTCTTTTTTATATAGAATATCATATATGAGCATGTTCATTATACCAACTAGTTGGGCTTGTGTATTTTCTACCATTTAGACATTCTTACTCACTCACTTTTTTGTGCCCCATTCCACATGATTCAAAAGTGGGGGTACACACTGCACTTTGCACCATATGTTGGTGCAAAATGC
>JARHVA010005532.1:1062500-1097500 GCA_037957365.1 Torreya grandis | reverse complement strand
TTAGTTTTGAATGATCATGGATGATCTTAGATAGAAGCAGTTTCCTATGCCACTCCTAAAGGCTTTATGCTACTTTTGACCATTCTCATGACTTGTTTTAGACAAGTAAACCTCATACCATGACATGGCTTACCCCATCCATCTCTCTCATGTAACTGATTCTCACATGTGGACACATGTCCTTGAGCCTCTTCATCTTCTCTTCTCTCTCTCTTCTCCAAAGTTCTATAAATAGAGACATTTTGGCTATTGTAGGTAGACAAAAAAATTTGGTATGGAAAATCCCTACTCAACTGACATTGCACTTTACTTTTGAATATTGAATACAAGACCAATTCTCAGTTTGTGAACTTCCATCTGAGTATGTGAGTGATGTATAGTGGATCCAAGTGATAGCATCATTCTTACTCCCTTTATCCTTTAGGTTTGAACAAAGGTTCTGATGTTAGTAGGTCATGTAAAGTGTGTTGAATGCACTAAAATCTATTTCAATTATGCAATTGTATCTATGGTGTGCAATCTACCCCTTAGGTCAAGTATCTTGTTGATTGTCTCAAGCATGTTACCTCCACATTGAAACAATATGTTAATATATTTCAATCCATATAATTAGTCTTAGAAATCATTGTTACTTACTAGAAGTATGATAGTCGATGGGATATATTATTGGTGGATCACCTCTATAGCATAGTTTTTCTATTTTATGAAAACTCTTGATTCTATTCATAAATAATCATTAGATTAGGTGATAGACACTTAGAGAAGAATTCAGAGAGCTAGCCCTTTTAAATCCTAGAGACTCAATCTCTTACAAGTTCTCTCAAACTTGAGGGATGATTCAACTTTGTATCAAATTAAAGGAGCTTCATAAAATGTCCTAAGGTGCATAATTTGATGATAATAGTTATGACATGCCCAGTTGGATATCTAGTCCTAATTTTTTACATGTCAAGTTGAATGCTTGTCTTGACAAGTCCAAGGTTGTAAAAGTGTTCTTAATCCAGAATTTGGTGACTCTAAATTGTAAGAATCTCTATTTGTAGATCAGGTTTTCCATAGTATACATCATGGTCCTCTCTAGATCATCTTCTAGTAGGCTTTTCAATCGAGTCCCTTATCCTGAAACTCCTCTTGAAGAGAAACACACTAAACCATTCCTAGCCTTTGGAGATCCTGAACAAGAAATTTTTGAAGAGGAAGATGAGGTGGTTGAAGAAATAGTAGATCAAGAGGAAGAAGTAATATCTAGAAGACATCCTTTTTTAGCCTTCAACACCTAAAATCCAATTAACCTTCGGGCATATGATCTTATTCCTCTTAATGCTACCAAAAGTCTTCCTAATTTCAATGGAGAGGGTCCTTTTGCCCCATCTGAGCATATTATGGATATTTTAAACTTTTTTAATTTCCATAATATCACCCAAGCTAACATAGCTATCAGACTACTTACCATGTCTCTAAAGGGGAAGACACTTGATTAGTATAGGACATTCATAGGTGGTTTTATTACTAATTGGGATGGATTTGTAGAGTTGTTGGTAAATAGGTTCAAAAATAAGAGTGACCATACTTCACTAATTCACTAGCTAAATATGATAAAGAGAGGTCCTAATGAATCCATGGGAGATTTTAATGAAATATTTCAAAGAACATGTCATAGGCTACCACCTATTATGAGGCCTCCACCAAGCTTTGTATTCCCCACCTATCTTAAGGCTATTATCACTAATGTAGAGATAATGTTGCAATCAATGGGAGGATTTAATTCACATGAGGCATATGAGATAGCCATTGAAGCTAAGAATAATTTGATACAAGCTGGGAAATTACCTTCAAGAGTCTCCATGCATTTATTCTCTCATAATTTATTTGAAACCCCAAGCATAACATAAGTTCTTAATACCAATATCAAAACTAAAACCAATCCCAAGAAGGTATATTATGCTATAGATAAGGATGAGATGATTCAATCTTTGCAAGCCAAGCTCAAGCAAGCACAAATGTATGCAAGTACTCCACCCAATCCTCAATATGATCCTCAACAAGGATATAGAGATCCACCCCAATATACTAAATAAAGAAGAGGACAAGGTCAAAAAGGTTTTAATAGGCAGCCCAATGCCTATAATCTTAATTCCATTCCATCCATAAAGGTTGTTTTTTTAGTCCACACTAATCTAGTTCAAGGAGAGGAACATTTGGATCATTGGGAGCAATCTTAAGGTCAGTTTATGCATAATGGTGTAGAATTTAATCAATATTTGGTATCTCAAGAAGGAGCTACTCCTTATATTACATCAGAAGAATTGAATCTAATGCAAAGGGATGTTCAAGGAGAAGGTAGTAGCCAAGGTACTGGTTTTATGAACTTTCAAGTAGAAGACAATTATGTGTTGAATCAAAATACATTAGTTGAAGACAACACAAGGGATAAAAAGAGGGATTTATTAGATAATATAACAACACAAGTGAATCCAATTAGTGCTTATCCAAGGTCAAAAAGTTCAAGTACCAATGTAATAGATCCTACTAGTCACAATGTTCTTTAAAATCAGAATGTGAGCAAGGCTACCAAACCTCCAATACAACAATTTCAAGCTCTTTAATTACCTTCAGGAACATAAGACAAGGTTAATAATTCCTCTCTAAACATTATTTATTCTTTGAAGAATACCAAAACAAGCATTTCTCTTTGGGAAGTATTGAATATACCTAGCCAAAAGGAACTTCTACAAGAATAACTCTCAAACATTTATGTAGCCCCTCAAGTTCCAAGAAATAATGGTGTAGCCCTTAATAACACACCCAATTATGTCCTAGAACCATCCACCAAATCTAAAAATCCTCCATATTTCTACCTCACACTCATTATGGGAGACAAATTGGTTCATAATTTCATTGTGGATAGTGGGGCCAGTACCACAATTATGCCTAAAATGGTTGATGATAAATTGGGATTGAAATATGAGCCTCATAGTAAGGGTGTGTTATAGCTTTATGGAACTCCATACAATATTTTGGGGTTGGTTAAAGGTTTTAAAGTCTTCCTTCATGATTGTCCAAGTTTCCCCATCCTACAATACATTGCGGTTGTTGATCTTCTAGCTCATTTTTCTATTTGCTTGTCAAGAGACTTCACAGCTAAAATTGGAGGGTGCCTTGCAACTGATTGGTTTTTTCTATATTTTAGAATAATATATGGAGCTAAATTAACTATAATAACATATCTCTTGTTAAGGTTCCATATGGAACCATATGTGGAGACAAGTTCAAACTAGAATTGTATGATTAGTGAGCAAGAATAAGGTGCCATTAGTGATGAAACATCCTTTCCCTTGAAGGTATTTTTTACCTCTTTCTTGATGAGTATGCTACTAAAAATTATGATCATGACCCTTATGCATTCATAGAAGAAACCAAATTAGGATTATATTGTATGCATGAGAAGAACATTCCTATACCATCACTCACTAATGAAGATCATGAACTTGAAGGGATATGAGAAAAGTTTTTTGATGACTCTAGAAGTAAGGTAGGGGTAGGATCTAGTGTCATGTTGGTTTTTCCTTCAAAGAACCAGTATTATTATTCATATATATGCCATTTTAGTTGTACTTTCAATGCGATAGAATTTTAAGTCTTGGTTCATGGCCTCTAATGTGCAAAGAGAAAGGGAATGAAGAATTTGAAGGTATATGGAGACATTGAACTGATTATACATCAAGCGATAAACCAATATATAGCCAAAAACCCTTTTATTAATTGTTACAAGCATAGGGTGTGGGATTTAATTGAGGACTTTGATGCTTTCAATATCCAACCTATACTAAGAGACTCAAATGAACATGTTGATAGGTTGGCTGTGATAAGAGCACACTTTGATATAATTGCTAATGTAAGTAAAGAGAAGGACCAACCTCACATAAAATTCATTTTGAGACATTATATTCTAGATAATTAAGTGTCTTGGCAAGTTTTTGAGAGTGATAAACACATTATACACTTCATTTAAAATGAAGTAGAATTTTCTTTCGAGAATCAAAAGAAGCTTCATAATCAATATGGAGAACAAGTTATCCATCTAAAGACAAACAAGATACCAAAGGGGCTTGTTACTTTGGATAATGTGTTCAATGAATATGATAAAATAAGGAAGGAAAGGGTAAGCATGTCTATAAAGGAAGATAACTATGAAAGGATCTTTATATTTAAGGGCAAACTTCTGAAAATTGGTAAGATATGTTCTCTTTGTAAAACACAAGCCTTCATTGAATTGTGTAAATAATTACATGATATATTTTCTTGGGAATACAAGGATTTGAAATGGTTTCATCCAAGTATATCTCATCACACCATTAAGTTAGAACCTAGAGATAAACCAGTTAGGCAAAAGCAAAGGCCTATCAATCTCAAGATAGAGGAACTAATGAAAAAAGAGCTCGCTCATTTGATTGAGTATGCGATTATTTTTCCTATCAAACACTCAACTTGGGTAGCTAACCTTGTACCTATTTTAAAGAAGAGAGGAGAGATCAAACATTGTGTAGACTTTAGGGATCTGAATATATTTTCACTCAAAGATCATTAGCCACTACCTTCCATGGAGTATATTTTACAAGTGCTTTCAGGATCTCAATGCTTTTCACTACTTGATGTCTATTCAGGTTATAACCAAATATTGGTGAATGAGGAGGATCAATTCAAAATAACATTCACCACAAAATGGGGAACATTTGCATATAGAAATATACTTTTTGGTTTATCTAATGATGGTGATAACTTCCAAAAGGCAATGGATATGGATTTTAAATGTTTGATGAATAAGTTTTTTCTTGTATACCTTGATGACATAACTATTTTTTCCATGGATGCTAATAACCACATGAAACATCTAAGGCAAGTATTCGAGAAGTGTAGAGAGTTTGGAGTTTCTGTAAATCTAAAAAAATGTATCTTTTTTATAAATGAAGGCAAAGTATTGGGTCATGTTATGTCAAAAGAAAGCTTGTCTATTGATCTTGAAAGGATTGAATCTATTATAGGCTTTTCTTTACCTCTAAACAAGAAAGGTTTGAAAAGTTTCTTAAGCAAGATCAACTTTGTAAGAAGGTTTATTCTAGGATTTACTACTTTGGTGAAGCCTATTAAAACCATGCTCAAGAAGAACCAAGATTTTTTTGGACAAAGGAAGGTAAAAATAGTTTTGAGGTAATCAAACAAGCAATTCCCCAATATCCTACTCTCTTAAACCCAAACTTTTCCAATTATTTCATACTCTACACTTTTTCTAACCTTAACACAATCTCAGCTATGATTATGCAAAATAATGATGAGGAAATTGAACAACCCATTGCATTCTTTAGTCAAAGATTGGAAGACTATGAGGTTAAGTACATGTTTGCTGAGAAGCAAGCTCTAGTTGTGATAAGAGGTTTGAAAAATTTTAGGCACATGGTTTCAAATTAAAAAAATAAATGTCATGGTCTCTCATTCTATCACCAAAGAGTTCCTCCTAAGAAAAGACATCAATGAGAAGAGAGTTGGTTACATCATAAAGGTATTGGAGTATGATGTTGATATCAAGGTAACAAACTTGGTAAGAGGAAAGGGGCTATGTGAACATCTAGCTTCAGATATTTAAAGGCCAAGGGAAGAATTCTTGGTTAATCAAGCTCATCTCCAACTAGCTGGTCACATACCATTTCAAAGTTAGACACAATACATCTTTGGTTGGCTCTAAAATGGTGATTGTCCTAATGGTTTGAATAATTCGTAAAGAAGGCATTTTAGATTTTAAACCATTACTTATTGTCTTGTAGATGGTATTATCATTTGGAAGGATGTGAATGGTGTACTACTAATGTGTGTTGACAATGATCAATTTGGCATCTTGCTGGAAAAGTTTCACAATGGTGTAGATGGAGGTCATTTCTCCCCAAAAACAATAGCTGCAAAGATAATGAGGGCAAGGTATTATTGGCCTAGCCTTTTCAAGGATTATTAATCTTAGGATAGGAGGTGCCCTCAATGTGCCTTCTTTATAGGAAAATAAAAAAATTCAGCCCTTCCATTGAATCTTGTCCAAGTAAACCAACCTTTCATGAAATGGGGTCTTAATTTCAATAGTGCGATCAACCATCCATTAAGTACTAGACACAAATGGATATTGACCACTACTGACTACTTCACAAGGTGGGTAGAGGTTGTTGCATTGAAGGAGGAAAATGAAAATGTAATTTTGGATTTTTGTGAGAGTATCAAAACAATATTTGGGGATCCCTATATTATCATTTCTGATAATTCACTTGCTTTTATGAGTGTTAAAACTTTTGAGTGGGAAAATAGGAATGGAATTTACTTGAGTACTTCATCCACCTATTACCCTCAAGGTAATGGATTGGTTGAGTCTACTAACAAGAACCTCATCAAGATCATCAAGAGGACATTGGAGAATAATCAAAGAGCATGGCACACCAAGTTGAAGACAACCTTATGGGCTGATAGGATCACTCCTAAGATATCAATTGGTAACTCTCCCTTTGTGCTTGTTTATGGAAGAGAAGCTAGGTTGTCCATCTCTCAATATATCCCTACTTTAAGACTTACACATTAGTTAGAACTATTAGAAAATACTCCAATGGAAGTCAGATTGATAGAACTAATGCAACTGAAAGAAGTAAGGGGCAATGCATATAAGACCATGGAACACCACCAAGTACCCATGAAGAAGTCCTTTGACAAAATAAAAAGTATAATAGTGTTAAAAGAAGGTGATTTGGTTATGAAATAGGATGAGAATAGAGAAAAATAAGGTAGACATACAAAGTTTGATGCTTTGTGGAGTGGTCCTTACATCATCAAAAAGTGAAAGCAAAGTAAGTCCTTTCAGGTGACCTAGATTAATGGATAAGAATTGCCTATCCCTATGAATGGGATACATTTGAAGTTTTTCTATTAGTCTTGGTAGCTTTGTCTTGTAAATATTAGCATAGGGGTGTGTGTGTGTTTAGTCTAGTTTTGTTTCACTATTGTCTTTCCTAATTGTTGTAGTTAAACATGTGTGTTTCTTTTTTTTGGTCTATTGTGTTCCCTAAGTTTTCTAGTTAAACACATGGGTGTTTGATTTATTTCAGTTATTGTGTTCCCTAAGTATTCTAATTGAAAAAATGCATGTTTATTTTGATTTACTTTATGTTCCCTAAGTGCTTAGTAGCACAAGTGTGTCTTTTTTTTGTGTTTTATTTTTGTCTTGTGTATGTTGTTCTTTCCTTGTGTGTTTTGTGTAATGTTAGTTGTTTTGTGGTCAATCCAAGGTATGTTCATGTCAATATGAGTTCTCATATGCATAACTTCATGCCCAATGGAAGGATTAGGCAACTAATATTAGGCATAGTAAGCATGCTATTCTTAGGAATCATCAAGAATGTTGGTCATATTTCAATCCCAAGTTTTCATCTTTCAAATTTGGCCAAGTACAATATTCAAAAACTTTATTCAAAAGGATTATTTCTCATTGAGCTGCAACAAAAATACCGAGTGTTATTTCATTCAGAGACTTTGGTTTAGTCTTTTGGCTGGGTGATATTTTATTTAGAGATTTTGTTTCAAGTTTTTTTGTTTTTGACTAAGTGATTATCTCTTTTGGACCTTTCATTTGGCCAAGTGATGAATTATTTCAAAGAATTTATCTAAGAAAAACTTCCCAAGGGACACTTGCAACTTGTTTGGAGGGTACTTTTCAAGTAGGATGCCCTAAACACAAAATCTAAAGGGTATTTTCCTTTCAAATGGTCTAGTCCAACTTTTTCAAAGGGATCATTTCAATTATTTTGAAAGTCATTTTCAATTTTTTGAAGGGGCACTTGCATTTTCAAAGGATCATCTTCAACTTTTTTGATGGTTATTTTATAGGTAAATAGACCAAATATAAATTTTGAAGGGTACTTTGTAACTTTCTCGAAGGGCACTTCAATTTTTTTGAGTTGACACTTTCAAATTTCTTGAAGGTCATTTCAACTTTCCTAAAGGGGCATTTTCAAAATGCTTGAAATATTGTTTCCATAGGAGAGTGGACCATTTCAAAAATATGAAGGGTATATTTCCTTTCAGAAGAGACACTTACAACTTTTTTGAAGGGTCACTTGTAAGAAGCTAAAGGGTATGTTTCCTTTCAAAAAGTGTCTTTTTCAATTTTTTGAAGGGTCATTTTAAATAACCAAAAAGGGCCAAACAAAAAGTTTGGGGGAATTCTTTCAAAGAAATTGTCTGAGGAATTGTTTCAAAAAACTTGAAAAGGTACCAAAGTCCAATTCTTTCGAACATTTTGTCTGATACAAAGAAAACATGATTTATTTTGGATTTTTTGTCCATGGAAATTATCTAAGGAATAAAATACCAAGCTACAATATAAAAGAAAGGAACAAAGGAAACAAATTGTTCAAGGAATTATTTCATAAAAAGTGCAAAATTATTACAGAGAAAGTATCTGAAACAAATTTGGAAGCGTACTTTTCTCGAGGAAGTGTCCACCACAGGTTTTTTAAGGGTACCCATTTTTAATGAAGAGGACCAAACAAAAAGGCTAAAGGAAATCTTTGGGAATATTGTTTGAGAATAGCCATTGTTATTCAAACAAAGATGACAGCCCATAAAAAGTCAATTTTAAACTATGTAGAATAGTCATTGCTATTCAAAAGACTTAGTGAGAACATGAGAGTAGACGTGAAGATAAAAAATAGATAAGTTGATAGTTTGAGTCATTATTTCCATGAAATTGACAACTACAAGTGTCCATAGGATAGCTAGCAGTTAGAAAGAAAATTTTCTAACTATCATCATGAGTTCCATTCCCCTCAGTAGTGATATATGTCAGCTTCTTTGTTTTTAGTTTTGAATGCTCATGGATGATCTTTGATAGAAGTAGTTTATTGTGTCACTCATGAAGGATTTATGACACTTACCACCATTCTCATGACTTGTTTTGGATAAGTAAACCTCCTAGCATGACATGGCTTACCCCATCCATCTCTCTCATGCATCTGTAACTGATTCTCACATGTGTACACATGTCCTTGTGCCTCTTCATATTATCTTCTCTCTCTCTTCCCCAAATTTCTATAAATAGAGACATTTTGGCTATTGTAGGTAGACCACATTTTTTGATATGGTGAAAAACTGCTAAAATTACATTGCACTTTACTTTTAAACATTGAATACAAGACCAGTTCTAAGTTTATGAACTTTTGTCTGAGTTGTGAGTGATGTATAGTGGAGCCAAGTGATAGCATCATCCTTACTCCCATTATCTTTCATTTTTGAACAAAGGTTCTGATGTTAACAGGTCATGTGAAGTGTGTTGAATTCACTAAAATCTCTTTCAAGTATGCAATTGTATTTATGGTGTGTAATCTACCCCTTAGGTCAAGTATCTTATTGATTGTCTCAAGAATGTTACCTCCACATTGAAACACTATGATAAGATATTTCAATGTATGGAATTGGTCTTATAAAACATTTTTACTTAGTATAAGTGTGATAGTCGATGGGATATATTCTTGGTGGATCACCTCTCTATCATATTTTTTCTATTTTATGCAAACTCTTGACTCTTTTCATGAACAAGTATTAAATTAGGTGATAGACACTTAGAGAAGAATTCAGGGAACTAGCCCTTTTCAATCATAGAGACTCATCTCTCTTACAAGTTCCCACAAACTTGAGGGATGATTCAATGTTGCATTAAATTTAAGGAGCTTCATAGAATGTCCTAGGGTGTACAATTTGATGACAATAGAAACATAATCCCTTGCAAGGTTATACACAACCACATAAAATCTCATCCAACCTTTCAAGCACATGCCAAAAAATAGTATAATGTGTCCAAACTCATCCAAATCCTCTAAAGCATGGGATCTAATACTAGATGAAACAACCCTAATTTTTTTTAGTATACATAACATAAAATCAAAAGGCCCCACTACATATAATTAATATAGTGTAATTTCTCTCAATGACTCTATAGGAAGGACTACTAACCCATAATAAACATCCTAATTGTCCTAATGGATAAGGCTATGATCAACCAAAATGGAATTGAGCACATCCAAGAATGTTTGGGTATCCAATCATGAGATAAGTAAATAAGATATGATATAAGTGTAATACTTAAGCATGAAGGTGTAATAATTGAGTGTAAGGGTCCATATCACTGACTTGATTAGGCAAGTCTTATCACATCATGAGATCAACAGGTGATCTCTAATCTATTGCTAGATCCAATATGACTTGAGGATAAGGGTCCCAAAGCCTTTTGGGGATTCACTCAAGTGAGGAATACTCCTTGTCCTACCCCTATTTTTCACCTTATTATGATCCATGGTCCTTTATAAAAATATTAGGCCTTTGTTCCCTAAATTGATGAAGGCCACACACACATGATATAACTCCATGTATAAATAATTATTCTTATAAACTAGATGAGACACCATGCACCTATATCAAGGTGTATGACATCACATATGTGATCATACTAAGAGATAAGCATACAAGTGGGATTAGGAATTAATTACTCCACATGATACATGAATACCATCCTTTAAGCCAACCATAGGGGTCTACACCTAAATATTGCTTACTTATCCTTTAGTTATCATATCAAGTTAATGTACAAACATAATAATTTATGCCATACATATATAATGTGTGTAACCATGCAAGACTTCATTACTTAAATAAAGAATTAACTCATGTGTTTAATAACGAACATTATGATTTAGTGAACCCTTGTCATGGTCAACTATTTAATTATATAACCAAGTGTAATCATTAAGGTTTTCATAGCTTATTAAATTATTATCCCAATTTCAATATTATTTACTATTTTAATGTATAAATATAAGGTATACCAAGGATTCAATGACAAGGATAATATTTTAATTTCAATCACACACATACATTAAAACTAGTTTTTAGATGTCTCATGATAGAATTAATGAAAATATAGGTAGCTTTCTAATAATGAAGATTTACATTAAAAAAACCAAAATAATAGACTTTTTAAAAAAATGCCATAAATTTCAATCACTACAACATTGTGAGTGCTATAATCCATAATCCATAATGTGGGTCCACATAAGAAGATCATTAATGTGGCTTACTTTATTGATTAAGCAATAGAAGTTAGATCACTTAAAATGACATTATGACCAATAAACATTATTTTCTATAATATAGTAATGAGAACATATTACTTTAAATCACCAAGGGACTATTTGCAAAATCTAATTGCTACTTTTTATTTTCAACCAAAATTACAATCCAGTTAAGGCCATGTGTTTAATAATAATGCTACAATTAATGGATGACTTATATCATCACTTTATTGACATAATAAAATGGCAAGTCCACATACTAGATAGACATTCCATGTCATGAGGGTGTCACCAAATAAAATTCATCATGAAATCCATGTAAAAATATACATAACTCCACCAAGGAGATTTACAACCTCTAACCATATTAATCATACCATAAGAGAATATCATCTCATTTTTCATATAATTTAATGTTAAATACAATGTAGTTATAACTATTATAAAAATAACCTGATTACATTTTTGTGCGTTCTTAAAATCAACAAGTAAATTACTAAGCCGTGTACAAACAATACTATACAAAGATCAAGTATAACATAATGCATTATAATTACTCTAGCACTCATATTTTAAATAGTTCCCAATATAAATATGTACCAAGGGAGTAATTAAAATTGGTTAACTATATAAGGACCCATTCAAATATCATCAATGATTCCTCCAATGTCAACATCATATCCAATAATGTTATTTTTCCAACATAGTAATATTAAAAAACTTCATAAGGTAAGAAGATGAACTATAACAAAAAGTAGGTTATCAACCATAATTTATCACTCCAACACCATACATCAATAGTCATGGGTGAGAGACAAGCCATAATATGAAATCCTAATCCATCAATGAAGAAGGATAAACACTGTAAAGAGGACACCCATCAAAACTAGCCCTATGAGTGGAACCATCAGTGGCCCTTACCACCCCATCCATCAGCTTGGTGGAGGGTTTTATAAACCAACTACTCGGTCAAGGTGAGAGGTATACACATAATATTGAGCCATGAATACAAAATTATAAAAATGCCAAAAAGGATAAGGAAGCAATGCAGCAAACATAAAACCATAACACTCAGCCAAACCAACTAACCTAAATAATACCCAAGGCATAAATTAGGTCTTTATAAAATATGATTTACAATGTGAGTTAGAGTCTATTATACCAAATTCATAAGGCTAGAAGGTCTAGACAAGGTCCAATACTCAACCCAAGAGGCTGAGTGTAAAATAATTAAACTCAATGGAACCAACTCCTAATAACCATGTAAATTCAATTGATTTGAAAAAAAGGAAGGCATAACAATCACTAATAGAATTTAAATTTGCTTGGATTTAACATAACTAGGTATGGGAAACATTAATTCTTTCACATAATTCAATAGATCCAAAAATAATAGAAAAAAACCTCATTTAACTAAAATAGAAAAACCTAATAAATAGTCCTAGGCTAGTAATTTCAACCCAACTGGTTGAGGAAAACCCCACTTCAACCACATGAGTATAACAAATGTAACATGACTATTCAGTTTATGACAAGGAAAAAACTAGACAAATTTTCACATATATTTATTCCACTGTGGCTAATGCCTTGCATATATAACTACATATACTTATATTCCAGTGGAATCCAATATTTAATAAAATTAAATATACATCAATTTTCCTAATTTTGATCATATCTAAGTATCCAGGATACACATACATCCAATTAAAGAGGAATTTCCTAGCCAAAGGGTAATTTAAAAAGGACACATATAACAACATATAATACAATCTTACTGTTGGAAATATGATTGTCATTGATGTCAAAAGGGACATTATGAGCATGTTATTGATATTTAAAAATGAATATGGTGATTAAAGGATATGCAAAGGATCATATCAGAGGTCAAAGATGATTAAAATGCTTATGTGCATGAATGGAATTAATCCAATTATTTATATTGATCATTTAGACATTTTAGGTCTATGATAGGAAAATATGAGAAGGCATTTTGATAACATCACCATTTCATATGTAAATGAGTCTGGGGGAGCTGGTCATATGGTTGTGATCAAATTAGTCCATAGTTATTATGCACCAGATTTGAAGTCATATGATAAAGCAAAGTAGAAGATATAAGGATTCCAAGTTTCCTACTGAAACCAAAATCACTAATTTTATATACTTAGACAAATTTTCAAAAGGATTCAGCAGAGCCAAGTAAGCATATTGATGAGGTCAACAGTCGCATATATAGAGGTCTGAGGATAAAATGATCATATGGTTTTGTTTACTTTTATGCCTATTATATATATATTGAATCCTAGGTCATGTAATGTAGTGCAAAAAAAGATATGTTTGATCAAAGTAGGGATCCTAATTATTTTGATAGTGTTTTCCAACACTTTGTCAAATTTATATGTTGTAAGATAAAGCTAAGTAGGCACTTTGATGATGTTATATCTTGTACATATGAATAATTTATGAATGAATGGATATATGGATGTAATACCCTATATAAGAGGATCTTATGCACTAATTTACAAGTTATGTGACTAAGTGTGATAAGAGTTATGCAAAAACAAAGTTGGCTTTCTAGGCAAGTTCGAGGCATACCTAGCTCTATGGTAGAATAATCTAAGTGAGTATATTATTGATGTTGAATCTTACATACACAAAGGTCTTATAAAGAAATAAATATATGGGCTTATTCACTTTCATGCCTAGTTTATAAGGTCCAAATTTTAGACCATGTAGTTGAGTGAAGTAGAAGATATGAAGGTCCAAAGTTAGCCTTCCAGGCATAATTGAGATGGTGAAAAGCAAAGTTCGTTCAAGTACCAAAGAGATCAAAAAAGTGTGTTATCTCCAAGATTCTAGGATGAAGTGAGATGAATATGTGTCATCTAAGTTTAAATCTTGATCAATGGCTGTCATTTAATCATATGTTGAAGATCCAACAAAGCGAATCAAAGTCAAATTATCAAAGGCACCTCTACTAGTGACAAGTGTCATAATCATGAATATTGCACACAAAATATATGGTGTGGTTTAAAGTAAAATCATCAATGAGTAATGTAAGGATGTCAAGTGTCTCAATAGTGGGAACTAACAACAATGTGTAGAAGGCACATACTTATTTCAAGTGTCACATTCTTGAAAACTAAGTAGAGATAAATACCGAATAAGTATGAGAAGATCGATGGAGCGTAAGTGATCTAAAGGCTCAAGAAGTAACAAGATAGAATGAAGAGATAGATTCCTAACATCAATATATAAGTAAATATCATGCATCTTTAGAGATCAAATTCCATGTAGAAGCTCAGATCAGGAAGATCAACAGATGCATTTTAATGTTGACAAAGCTAAAGTTTGGAAGTGTACAAGGATATAACAAAGACCATGAGCTTGTCTAAGATTGATCAAATGAATATATTTTAGAGTTGATATACATTTGATTAAAAATAATTATAATGTGTCACCAAATGTAATATCAATGATTGATATTTAAAGGTAAGTCATAATTAATGGCCAAACGCATAAACATACAAGAACATATAAGTAACATGAATCATGGCATAGACAATGAGATTGGTTGATATAATCGATCAAATCTATGTAAATGTACATGTGCATCAAAATTAGAGTCTATCAAATGTTATAAATAATAAAATACCAAAAACCACAACATTGATGCATGAGTTTTAAACGTGGGAAACTTACAATTCAATAAATTAGAACTAACTACAAAATTGACATGATGTGTTACAGTCTAGGTGTGAATACATAGAAGATACAAAACCTAGATCAAATTCCATATATATGACATCTAAGATATAGGAAATGGTTGTTGGAGTACTACAATTATGTCATATAGAAGAGTATCTAGACACAGGTAGAAGTGCAGAAAGTATGAGCTATTGTTGATGAAGTGTGTCAAACATGAAACATAGAGACATAGAGGAGAAAAATGAAATATATATGAAGTGTGTAAAATAGAGATATATCTAGACACATATATATAAGGGGAGAGAGTAAGGAAGTAACATAGAGATAATTTGTAGAGAATGATCAGTTACAAATTAGATTTGTAACAAAGATATAGAGTTGGATTCATTTATGAATGTATTTTGTAAATTAGAGTTGTAGCTCCATAGAGATTTGATTGGTTGGTACCATCAAATAGGTTGAGTTGGTACTCATTTTGGGGATTTATGTTTTCTTAGTGTTTATTTCCTTAAACATTGTAACCAATGAGGTTCCTAATTATGAACTTGGATTATAACAATAGTTTCTACTAGCTATTCAAATGGTGGTTTTTCCCATACTGGGTTTTCCATGGTATATCTTGTGTTATGTGTATTTGTGTGTGTGATCTCTATATATAGTCTTAATATGAACTAATTTTTTTTGAAAGGGACTAGTTTTAGTTAATATATTGATTCACCCCCCTCTCATTATCTAGTTGTGCTCCAATAATTGGTATTAGAGCCCTAGTTCCTTAAAATAATCTTAATAAACTCAGGTGGATCTTAGAACAATGAACATAAATGGCTAGTCAAGAAGGATCTTCATCAAATAAGGCACCTCTCTTCGATAGATTTAACTATTCATTTTGGATCATAATAAGTGAATCATATTTATCCTCATTAAGATTTAATGTATGGGTGTCTGTGGTAAATTGATATAAATCCTTTGCTACAAATCCTACTAATCAAGATGCCAAGAAGGCATATGAGAGCAATGGTAAGGAAAAAAAATCTATTCTTGTGGATTGTCAAACTCAAAGTTTGTCAAAGTGATGTATTGTCAGAATTCACAAGATATATAGATCAAATTCAATATCATCTATAAAGGAGATGACAAGGTAAAATAGGCCAAGATACAAACATTCAAAGGGAAGTTTGAAATCCTTAAGATGAATGAAGAAGAAAATATTGCAGACTACCTCTACAAGGTAGATGAAATAGTCAATGCAATCAGAGGCCTTGGAGAAAAAATAAAAGAATCAATAATTATCAAACATGTCTTAAAATATTTGCCGTCAAGGTATGATTATAAAATCTTTGCAATAGAGGAATCAAGAGATATAGATAAACTTGTTATTGATGAGTTACATAGAACCTTCACAACCTACAAGATGAGAATGGGAAAGACAAATACATTCAAGAGACAAATTGCATTTAAAGCATCCAAACTTGTGAAGGTAAAATCACCTACATCTATATCTTAGGATACTAATGAAGAAGAAGTTATATTTTTCAGAAGATTAAAGAGGATTTGGAAAGTATAGAGGTAAGTTACCCCTTAATGTGTTAACTATGGTAAAGTAGGACATTTTGTTGCTAAATTCCATCACAATAAAAAGGATAACTCTGAGCAAGTAGAGAGTAATAAAAAGGTGAAACAATAATATCCTAAGAAGAATAACTTCTTTAAAAATAAGAAAGGCATATACACAAAAGAAGATAATGA
Source organism: Torreya grandis (assembly GCA_037957365.1). NCBI lineage: Eukaryota > Viridiplantae > Streptophyta > Pinopsida > Cupressales > Taxaceae > Torreya > Torreya grandis. The sequence goes on along the minus strand of JARHVA010005532.1, from coordinate 1,080,893 downwards.
GTCAATGGATTATAGTGATAGTTCTAATGATTATCATGACTATGCTCTTATGGTTGAGGAAAAATAAGTCCTACTCATGAAAATAGAATCATCTTCTATGGATAAACAAGAATTTGAAGTCTCAGATGAAGAATAAAAAGGAGAAGTGGATCTACTTTGTAATCTCATCTATGCTTTAGAGGAAATTTACAAGCTAAGAAAAGATAAATTGAAATAGAAGAAGCTTCAACAAAAAGAGATTGAGAAAATGTCTAAAATTCTTGAGAAATCTGATCAGATGATAGTAAGACTAAAAACACAAGTTGAATAGGCTAAAATAATAGAATATGTAGTCAAACTTGAACTACAATCTAAATCGGATGAGTGTATGAAGCTAGAAGTAGAGATAGTGGCTTTGAGAAAAAAACTTGAGAAATCTAAAGGATAACTAGGCAAAATTCTAAAGTTTATAAGAGGATCAAACATTATTGATGAATTGATCAAATCTTAAAATCCTTCAAAAGAGAGATCAAGTTTTGGTTATAAAAAAGTAGAATTTTCCAAAACTAGTACATCTACTAACCTATATGACAACTTCAAAGTAGAAAGAGAATGAGGAGTAAAGAAAGAGAAATCTTTCAAAGATATAAAGAAAGACTCAGACATAGTTTATATGAAGAAATATGAAGCTAAAAATAAGACTGAAGAAAAGAATAAGGCAAAGGTAGCTAAAGCAAATGGATACATAAAAGTGAGAGACTTGAAGAAGTAAGAGTTTAGAATATTGTTGATGTCTTAAAGTTGCGCTTGATCTTAATCAACAATAATGGGAAGTTTCAAGCTGTGGGATAATGCGTATTGAAACAATGTCTATATTTTAGACAAGCTGGTCTCTTCTTTTGTATCAGGTATTTGGGGAAAAGGGATAGGCAATTAGACAAAAATGCAAATACAGGAATTAAAACCTAACTATGGTGATGTGCCTATAATCCTAATCCTAATGTAAAAGATTAACGTAAAAGATTGAAATAATAGAAACAGATGATCAAAGGCATAGTGTTCAATCTTCTTAATAGAATCTTCCAATCACATAAGAGGCACAAAAGTCACGTACAGTTATGTAAAGCTTTAGACTCCAGAAAATGAGACAAAAGCAAATAACATTTCCAATCACAACATTAGAAAATATACAGTATAGACTACTTTGCAAATGACACAGATAACATCAACAAAGGCATAGTGTTAAATCTTCTTATTGAATCTTCCAGTCATAAAAAAGATGCGGAAACACACACAGTCATATAAACCTTTCAACTTAGGAAAATGAGACAAAAGGAAATGATATTATTGGTCAAAAATCTGAAAGTCTAAAACTATATGATGTCCCCCCCTCTAGGTCTCCAGAAGTCTCTCCTTTTATAGCCTTAGATGTCTTCTCTTCTAACTCCTTTCCCGTGAAATTATACTCCACCTTTAACTCATAGAGGACAAACAGACGGTGCTTTTAATGCTTTGGGTGCATCCTCATCTTATTAAGAAGGGCCATACTAGAGAAGGGTGGTTGCCCGTGACTACGGCATGGTGATGCTTGACTAATACCTCCTCCCACGCTTGAATCTCCTTTTTCCATCACCTGCTTAGCCACACAACTGTCCATTCTACCTTCACCTTCAGGGGACAAATAGATGGTGCGTTCAATGCTTTGGATGTCCCCAAAAACCTACCCAGTGAACTGTTCCATCTACTAGAAATAACTCCCGTTGAATTTTCCTCAAGCTTGGTTTGAAATGGACACACAGAACACCCTGTTCTTTTAAAAAGGAAGAGGACACTTAGTCAATTGCCTTGAAATTCTTCACATACTTAAAAGGCCCTAGAGAATGACGCTTGGCACTTTTTGCTTGATTCAATGAAGACACTCGGCTCACTCCACTTTCTCTTTAGCTATGCTGTAGAATTATTCGGGACACATATTAGGCTCTTACGGATGGTGACACGTGGTAGCCTCTGTAGGTCTTTGAAATAACACCCAGGACCCACCACAATTTTATTCAAAAATGAAGCTTGAAGATGATCTCTCAGAAGTTGACACGTGATAGCCTTCGTCGCCCTTGGGAAGATATGTGGCATCTTCTGCTTCTCTGATTGTGGGTATGTGGTGGCTCCCGCTCCCTCTGGGAATAAAGTAGGAAGGGGCTCGAAAAGTGACACATGGTGGTCTCCACTTCCCTACACTTGAATAAAATGAAATGATGCTCCTCTACCTTTCAAAAGGTACCTGATCCTTTGAACTTCCCGATGAACCAAAATGGTTCAATGGTTCAACACTGTGCACAATTTACATGTTAATCGAGGTATTGAACCCAAAATGTTGAGCCATTGCATTGAACCAAAACATTGAGCTGACTGTCTCCTAGATGCCAACACGTGGTGGCCTCCGCCTAGCTACTATTGGATATGTGGCACATCCTGCGACCTTCCTAAAAGTTTAGAAGGGGGTCTCGAATGATGCCAGCTAGCTGGCTCCGTGTTTCAGAAAGTGACACATGGTAGCTTCCACTCAAACCCAAAACTTAGGAAAAAATGAAATGAATAAATAGAAGGGAAAGAAAATCCCATGTTCAGATAATGCCACTTGGCAGCCTTCGCTACACTTCGACACTTGACAGAGAAGAAACGTGCACTCTACTCCAAAAAGGTGTCACCATGACCAAGGTATGCGGGAACCAAAACTACAGTGCGTGACTGTAAACTCAAATGCAATCTAGAGTAGAAAATTACTCTACAGTTACTAGTGACCCTCAGGACTTTTGAGCCTACTCAAAAAGAAACCTCCACATTTCGCTAGATCAAAATTGCAAAAATTACAGCTTCAAAAGAGCCGTCAATCATGTGTTTAAAGCACTTATTAAAAGAAAAGCGGGAAAACAATGAAAAATAATGCGAGAAAGGGAAATTATTTAACTATGATACACTAGAGACCTGAGCTAATAGAAATGCTTCAAATAGATTCCATTTATAGGAATCTCTTCAGGCTCTCCTTCCATCGACTCTAGCTCGAGTGAATTTCCCTACTTGCATGCATAAATTTTATACGGGCCAGTCCATAATGCTTGAAATTTTGTATGTTGACCCAGCTTGGCGGCTCTTGTATCCAACTTCAAAAAAATAGAGCCTACTTCAAAATGAGGATTTGAAGTCCTTTTGTCAAAATAGATTTTAACCATTCCCTGATGTTTAATCAATGAATCATGGGCTGCATCCCTCTTCTCCTGAACTTCCAAAAGTTCTGCAAGCCTGACCTGCATGGGGCCATTTTCTTCAATTTTGATCTGTTTGATTAGCTAGAGAGCGGGGATTTCCAAGCTTAGGGGAATCATGGTAGTCTTTCCATATACCAATTCATATGGGGACATTCTGATCACCTACTTAGGTGTGATTCTATTAGCCCATAGTGCTAGATTAAGCACTTTATGCCACTATTTGTGATGATCAACCCCTACTCTTTTGATAAGTCTTATCAGGTTCTTATTGGTCGACTCTACTAGACCATTACCTTGAGGGTAATAGTTAGATGAAGTTTTTAGATATATTCCATGTCTCAAGGCAAATTTGGATATTTTAGAACCCAAGAAAGCTTTGGCATTATCTGAAATTATGGTGTGGGGAGCCCCGAAGCGAGTAGTGATACCCCCTAGAAAATCTAAGATCACATTTTCCGTTGCTTCCTTAAGTGAGACTGCCTTAGTCCATCTAGTAAAGTAGTCTGTGGTAGTCAATATCCATTTGTGACCCATACTAGACACTAGATTTATCATTCCAATGAAGTCAAGACCCCATTGAGCAAAAGGTTCATCCACAATTATAGGACTAAGGGGCATGGCAACGCTCTTTCTCATCCCCATATAAAATTGGTAGGATTGACATTTTCTAACTAGCTGATAACAATCTTTGAACAAAGTAGGCTAGAAATACCCTGCCTCACTTATCTTTATGGATGTGGTCTTTGCAAAAAAATGCCCCCCTGATATGCCATGATGCATTTCATGTAGTTTTTTCTTGGCTTCATCCTGTTCTACACATCTTAACAATTTTCCATCATAATTTCTTTTGAAAATGACTTCTTCAATTAAAATGAAATGAACTCCCTATATCCTATAATATCTCCTCTTATTTTGAGGGAGTTCTCTCAGATAAATCCCAATTTTCATAAACTAAATCCTGCTTATGACCCAGGATTCCTGATCAACCTCTTGTATCTTAAACACTATCTTTGTTTCTTCTTTTGAACCTATTTCCTCAGGTAACATCTTTTCAAGCTCTTGGGTAATATATTGGCACAAACCCCTACCTCTGACTAGCTTGGTGGGTCTAACCTCTACACCATATTCCAAGATCTTAGTAATCCAATTGGCTCTTTTCTCAGTAATTTCCCCTTCCATGATGTATTCCCTAACACTTAGGTGAGCCACCAGTATCAATATTTTTCTCCCTGATATCATGTGCTTAAATTTCTTGAGGGTTTTTACCATGGCATAAGATTGCCTTTCCACAAAATTGTACCTGGTCTCATAATCCTTGAGAGTTCTTGATAAAAAGGCTATTGGGTGCTCTCCCTCCAGCCTATCATCCTTTTGGGTCAAGACAACAATGATACTCGACTCTCCTCCATAGACATACATTACGAAGGGCTTGGAAAAATCTAGGTTTTTAAGCACTAGGGCTGCTGAGATAGCCCTCTTGATTTCCTTAAAGGCTTGCCTCCCTTCTGTAGTCCATTTGAAGACAAGGTATTTCTTGAGCAAGAGCATCATTGGTCTAACCAAGCCCGCAAAATCAGATATGAATTTGCTGACAAAATTGATCTTCCCTAAAAAGGATTGAATTGCCTTTTCATTTACCGAGAGTAGTAGGTTCATTATGGCTGTGATTCTCTTGGGATCTATAGAAACTCCTTTCTTAGATACTATGTGCCCCAATAGTTTACCCTGGGGTACAGGAAAAATACATTTCTTGGGATTCAATGATATCCTGAAATCCTGACACTTCTTGAAGATAGATTCTAGATGATCAAAATGATCATCAACATTCTTTGAGAAAATAGTAAGGTCATCTAGATAAACCAAGATGAGCTTATTTATAATTTCACCAAAGGCTATATTCATCGCTCATTAAAAGGTGGCTCCTGCATTTGATAAGCCGAATGGCATCTTTGCGTAGGAAAATGTTCCCCATTTGGTAGTGAAAGCAGTTTCATACTGGTCTTCCTCAGTCAACCAAATTTGATTGTATCTAGAGAAACCATCTAGTAAAGAAAACCTCTTTGATCTAGCCACAGTTTGTAGAATTTGTTCCATGGAGGGAAAGGGATAGTGGTCCTTTAGAGAAGATTTATTTAGATCTTTGAAATCTATGCACAGTCTTACATCTCCATTCTTTTTTCTAACTGGTACTAGATTTGATACCCAGGTTGAGTGTTTAATTGGAAATATTATTTTGGAATTTAAAAGTTTCTGCAACTGATCTACCATTAGAGGCTCAATCCTTATATTTACTAGCCTCTATTTATGTCTAATGGGTTTAGACCCTTCAAAAAACTCTATTGTGTGTTGGATAATGTCTCTATTGTGTCCATGAAGATCTTCACAGATCCAAGCTATGACCCTATCATATCTCTAGCATAATTCGATTAGTTTTTCCTTTTCTTCTTGAGTTACAGAATTCCCAACTTTTAGCCTTTTCTCGTCACTCACCTCTACCTCTGAATAGTTTGATTTATCTACCTGGAACCTTTTCTTTTCCAAGCTCACATCCTCTGGGTCAAACAAGTTTTCTAAGGTGATCAATCCCTTGGGAAGCTTATTAGTCCTCAATTGTATAATCTGATCACCATATGCCTCTTCAATTTTAGTTTGCAATTGATCATCAAACTCATCTGATTGTTGTAAGAAAGATACCACCTGAGCATCATTCTCAAACACTTGCCAATTCTCATCATTGTCTGGGATGGTTGGCCTCACTATAACTTTTACTAACTCATTGTTAACCAATAAGCCAGTTGTTGGGTTGAACTGTGAGCCAATCTGGGCCATCCTATCAGCCTCAGAGTTTTAACTTCTAGGGATTATCTCAATGTTGAAAGCTTCAAAATCTTCTATCAAATCCCAAATCCTATGCATGTAGGATCTCATTCTCACATTTTTTGCTGCTGCCTTTTCCCTTGCTTTACTACTAATTTTGAATCTCCTTTTACCTTTAGGTTCTTTATTCCCTTTCTCTTGGCTAACAGGATCCCATGTACCAAAGATTCATACTCAGCATCATTATTGGTGCAAGCAAATTAGAATCGGATAGCCCTTAAAATTTTATCACCATTTGGAGCAGTAAGGCAAATTCCTGCTCCAGCACCATGTTTACTTCTAGCCCCATCAAAATTCAAAGTCTAGATCTCTGAATCTTAAGCAGTAGGTGCCTCTTTCCTTATGATGTTTGGGATTGCTTGGTCTTCATCATAAATGACGTATGTGCCCAAACTAGTAGAGTCATAATTTGCATACGGGTCACTCTGCATCATAGCTAGTTACTAGCTATTTTATTCTTCTTGATCGTGTTCAGTCTAGTCACCTAGTTCTTCAACAAAAATCCTTTCCTCTTTATTTATAATGGCATGATTTTCTCCTAATCTTGTTGTTGGTTCATGGGTGATATGGTCTTTGGATAGTGGTTCAGATAGAATTTTTATCTTTGAACCGTATCTGGTTCTCAGAATAAGGTGAGACCAGTCTAGAGACATATATCCCACTATTTTTTCTATGAAGTCTTTGGACACACATAAACCAAAAATAGGAGGTATAACTATGACAACTATATCCTAATTGACAATTATGTTGGGAAAAGTATACAACTGTAATGGGAGTTATTTGATTCTCCCTATGGTTTGTACTATTTTACCATCTAGCTGCATAACTCCCTTTGTAAGGGGTTCATATTTTACTTTCAAAGCATCAGCTACTTGCTTGGGCATCACAGTTGTGCTAGCTCCTGAATCTATCAATGTATTATGTAGGAGTTTCATTCCAAATATCAGAGTCAAATAGAAAGGCTCTGGCTTGGATTTACTTGTGTTGCATCATTCATGAAGGCTGTTGCCTTTGGAGGAACCATATCTTTGAGCTTTTCCCTTCCAGCAGGTCCTTCCTGGGTAACAACATCTTTGGGCACTACTTGCCCTTGTAGAACCTCTTGCAGTAGTGTCTTTTGTTCAGGAATAGCCAAGATATCCCATATAGATACTTTCACTGGAGTCTTCTTTAATTGGTCCACTATATTGATTGGTCCCAAAGACTGAGTTTTTTAGAAATAAGGATACCTCATTCTTTCCTGAATCTGGGTAGAAATCCCTTGATCTTGTACCAGTCGAGGCACTTCTTGTCTAACCGTAGTGTCCCTTTGCCCTTGAGATGGAGGATTATTCTTGACTTGACCACTTACAATCTCAGGCTACTCCACCATTCTCCTCTTTGATTTGGTGTAATAATCAGATTACACTACTGTCCTTTGGGACGTAGATGCTTCATTCAAGAAAAATGCTTCTTCATCCTCAACCCATGAGAATAAATCATGTTCTAGGGCTATTTCTTCCTCTTGTTGCAAGGACATTCCTTGCATCTAAGCCACTAGAATTGAATTCTACATACTGGGAGACTGGTAGGCTTGATTGTTATTGGTACTAGCAAACTGACCATACATTCTTCTCTGCTTAGCCACCCTTTATTATAGATTACCTCTAGGGCAATCTCTGGGTGTGTGACCATCATTGCAAGGGAAACACCAAGCATTAGTATCTTCCACATAGTTATTCCAACCTGGAACCATCTCCCTATTTGAGTTGGGAGGAATGGTCTGTGAGGGTGTGGGAACTGCAACTAATTGATTTGCTGGCTGATGGTTAGTTTATCTTGGAGGACCTTGATATTAGTTTGGTTGAGACAAAAACCTATTTCCTTGATAGCCTTGATAAGGGGGCTTAGGTAAAGTATTCTGCTACCTCTTTATATTAATTAGCTCATTGGAGAATGCCCTTAGCATACTCTTGATATCATCAATCGCAGATGACTGAGTGAGGACCGGTTGTTTTGCAGATGATTGTGGGTAAGTGTACATAGACACTGGTGGGCTTACAGCTTTAGGAACTTCTTGAGGTAAGGGTAAGGAAATTTATGGGAACATAGGCATGGGAGGCATTGGAGGTAACTTTCTAGCATCAATTAAATGATTCTGAGCTCTGACTGCATAGTCATAAGCTACTGGCAAAGTGTGTCCTCCTAGTGACTAAATCATAATAGATATATCTAAATTTAAAGATTTGAGATGGAATACTATGGCCATACCTAGTAGTGGTCTGGATATACCAGGGATTCTATCCCAGGTCTTTTGAAATTTGGTATTGAAGTCAGTCATGTCTTCTTGTGGTCCCCTTTGAATGGTGATCAACTATTGTAGAAAAGAAGACTTATCACCCTTCTCTACAAATCTTTCAAAGAATAGATCTCTGAGATGGTCCCATGTAGATATGGTAGTTGGGGTTAAATACCGATACCATTCTAAAGCTTTCCCTTTTAATGAAGCTACTAATAACCTTATGGCCACATTTTGTTGTGTGACAACATGTATGACACATACATCTGATACTTCTTGAAGATGTTCTGCATGCATTTTTGAGTCTTGCCCACTAAATTTGGGTAGAGCTTTTAGAGCATTTATTGGGATAGGGTTCCAAATGGCTGGTGGTGTTGGGAGGATTAAGGTACTACCAATGTTCTAGCTTGCACAATTTCTTGGAGGAACAGGGGATCCCATGTTTATTATTGGTGTAAACTGATTAGCTCTTCTCCTTGGACTCATTACCAAAGGTGGTAAAAGAATACCCAAATTTGTAGCTGATTCTGATCTGGTGACTGGTCCACAGCTCTGACTCCTCGTAGCTCTCTAGTTCATACGATCTTGAAAGAAACTTCAAAATTGGTCCCATCAGTCGTGCCAAAAACTGTTGATGTCTTAAAATTATGCTTGATCTTAATCAACAACAATGGGAAGTTTCAAGCTGTGGGATAATGTGGCTTGAAAAAACCTCTAGATTTTAGAGAAGCTAGTCTCTTCTTTTGTATCAGGTATTTGGGGAAAAGGGATAGGAAATTAGATAGAAACGCAAATGCAGGAATTAAAACCTAACTATGGCGATGTGCCTGAATGTAATCCTAATCCTAACCTGAGCACAATGAGACTATATATAGGATTCAATTACATTTAAGAGCAAATAAGTGCATGATTAATGTAAAATATTGAAATGATAGAAACAGAGGCTCACAATAGGGGCTTCTTTTGATGAGATATAGGAATTGTCAACAAAGGCATAGTGTTCAATCTTCATAATAGTATCTTCCAATCACATAAGAGGCACAAAAGTCACGTACAATTATGTATAACTTCAGACTCAAAAAAATGAGACAAAAGCAAATAACATTTACAATCACAACATTAGAAAATCTACAATATAGACTACTTTGCAAATGACATAGATAACATCAATAAAGGCATAGTGTTAAATCTTCTTATTGAATCTTCCAGTCATACAAAAGATACAGAAACACACACACTCATATAAACCTTTCAACTCAGGAAAATGAGACAAAAGAAAATGATATTATTGGTCAAAAATATGAAAGTCTAAAACTATATGAAGTCCCCCCCTCCAAGTCTCCAAAAGTCTCTCCTTTTATAGCCTTGGATGTCTTCTCTTTCGACTCCTTTCCTGCACAATTATGCTCTGCCTTTAACTCACAGGGGACAAATAGATGGCACTTTTAATGCTTCAAGTGCATCCTCATCTTATTAAGAATGGCCATATTGGAGAAGGGTGGTTTCCCGTGACTACGGCATGGTGATGCGACTAATACTTCCTCTCATGCTTGAATCTCCTTTTTCCATCACCTGCTTAGCCGTGCAACTGTCCATTCTACCTCCACCTTTAGGGGACAAACAGATGGTGCATTCAATGGTTTGGATGTCCCCAAAAACCTACCCAGTGAACTGCTCCATCTACCAGAAATAACTCCCACCAAATTTCCCTCCAGCTTGGTTTGAAATGGACACATAGAACATCCTGTTCTTTTGAAAAGGAAGAGGACACTTAGTTAATTGCCTTGAAAGTCTTCACATACTTATAAGGCCCTAAAGAATGACACTTGGCACTTTCTTTTTGATTCAATGAAGACACGTGTCTCACTCCACTTTCCCTTTATCTATGTTGTAGAATTATTTGGTACACATATTAGGCTCCTACAGATGGTGACACGTGGTAGCCTCTGCAGGGCTTTGAAATAACACCCAGGACCCACCACAATTTTATTCAACAATGAAGCTTGAAGATGATCTCTCAGAAGTTGACACGTGGCGGCCTCCGACAGCCTTAGGAAGATATGTGGCATCTTCTACTTCTCTGATTATGGGTATGTGGTAGCTCCCGCTCCCTCCAGGAATAAAGTAGGAAGGGGCTCAAAAAGTGACACATGGTGGTCTCTATTTCCCTGCACTTGAATAAAATGAAACAACACTCCTATGCCTTTCAAAAGGTACTTGATCCTTTGAACTACTTGATGAACCAAAATGGTTCAATGGTTCAACAGTTTAACACTACATGCCATTTACACGTTAATCGAGGTATTGAACCCAAAATGTTGAGCCATTGCATTGAACCAAAATGTTGACCTGACTGTCTCCCAGATGTTGACACATGGCGGCCTCTGCCTAGCTACTATTGGATACATGGCACATCCCGCGACCTTCCTGAAAGTTTAGAAGGGGGTCTCAGACGACGCCAGTAGGCTAGCTCTGTGTTTCAGAAAGTGACACGTGGCAGCTTTTGCTCAAACTCAAAACTTAGGCAAAAATGAAATGAAGAAACAGAAGGGAAAGAAAAGCCCATGTTTGGACAATGCCACTTGGCAGCCTCCATTGCACTTCGACACTTGACGAAGAGGAAACACATGCTCTGCTCCAAAAAGGTGTCGCCACGACCAGGGTATGCGAGAACCAAAATTGCAGCGCACGACTAAAAACTTGAATGCAACATAGAGTAAAAAATTACTCTACAAATATCTCCTCATGTTGCACTAAGAAATGCTATGACCAGATATTTCTCATAGTTTTATGGTTATTGTTATACCTATAATCATTTTTGTCTTAGGGTTATTGATTGTAGAGTTGTACCTAAAAGGAGAAAAAAATTAAGTAGAAATTCATTTGCTCCTTTGTTAAATATAGATGTAATATGTTATAATCATAATAACTTTGGTCACATAGATAAATAATTTAAAATTAGAATTTTAAGATCAAAAGTACGCAATGTAAATAAAGGCATGCCTCTTAGTGTGAACAAAAATTCACAATTTTTTGAAAAGAAGCCAAATAAGAAACCCAAGGATGTGTGAAGAGTAAAAAATCTATCTATGATTTCTCAAACTACAATACATGCCAAGGAGTAGAATTTATAGGTGATAGATAGTTATTTCTCAAATCATATGACTAGTGACAAGATAAGGTTCATCAAATTGAAAAAAATTAAGGAAGGATCTGTTAGCTTGGGAGACAACATAGAATTAAAGGTAAAAGGTAAAATAACCCTGAACATAGATGGAAAACTATCTACACATAACATCCTTTATATTGAAGGATTAAAGAATAATCTATTTAGTGTCAGTAAAATATGTGACAATGGATATAAGGTCATATTTAATGGATAAGGATACAAGCTAAATAGATCTAGAAGACTAGTTGTAGAATGGAAAAGGACTGAAAGTAACATCTATAATCTTATTGAAGTGAATGGCAATAGCTTCCTGATAGGAAAGACTAATGAGAGATAGTTATGGAATAGAAGAATGGGTCATGTTAACTTTGATAACCTAGTCAAAATAAGTTCAAATAAGTGTGTAAGAAACATGCCCAAAATACCAAACCTCTAGACACTACTTGTAAATAATGTCAACTAGGCAAGCAAAGAATGGTCAAATTTAAAACAAAGGAGTGTGCAACTATAAAGCCTTTAGAGTTAGTTTTACCGATATTTATGGTCCTATTAAGACAAAATGATTTAAAGGAGAAAGATAATTCATATTATTCATTTATAATTTCTCAATAATAACATGGGTAACCTTTTTGAAGGATAAGTCACAAGCATTTGAAAGATTCAAGATATTTAGAGCAATGGTAGAGAATGATATTGGAAAAAAAATCAAATGCTTAAGATCTAATAACAATGGATAATTCACCTAAAATGAGTTCATAGAGTGTTGTGATAATCAGGGAATTACAAGACACTACTCTGCAACAAGAACTCCACAACAGAATGGAGTTGTTAAGAGAAATAACATTACAGCCAAGGAGATGGCCAAAAGAATGTTAAAAGAGGCCAAGTTACTTGATGGATACTAGAGAGAAGCAGTCTAAACAATAGTATAAATCTTGGATAGAGTTCAACTAAGGGTGAATAATGACAAAACTCCCTATGAGCTATGGTATGGAAAGCCTACCTCTGTTAAGTACTTCAGAGTGTTTGGAAGCAAATGCTACATCAGGAAAAAAGAGGATAAATAAGGAAGATTTGAATTAAGATATGATGAAGGAATATTTCTTATTTGTTGTACTCAATGTAAAGCCTATGTATGTTACAATAAAAGGCTACACAAGATTATAGAGAGCATTAATGTCAAGGTTGAATAAGGATTGAAACATGTTGAACTTGATAAGGAAATCAATATTAAAGAATGAAATCTTGAAGCAGAAGTAGATAATGAAGAGGATGAGGAAATGAATGAAAATTCACCTTCAAGATTTGTTGAAAAAGATCACCCAAAAGAGCAGATAATTGGCAATAATAATGGAATTTAGATAAGGAAAATATCTATAATGAACAAGGAGGAAGTTTTTATCTAATGTCTGAAATTAAGCCTAAGATCTATGTTAAAGCCAACAAGGATTAGAATTGGCTAAAAGCCATGGAAGAAGAACTGAGTCAAATTCAGAAAAATAAAACTTGGTAATTAGTCCCACAACCTTACAATAAGAATGTGATAGGTACACAATGGGTCTATAAAAACAAGCTCAATGAGGATAAAGTTTTTATAAGGAACTAAGCAAGATTGGTGTGTAAAGAATATGCACAAGTTGAGGTCATAAATTTTGAAGAACCATTTTCTCCAATTACTAGATTAGACTATATAAGAATGTTTCTAGCATTCTCTATTTACAAGAAGTTCAAAGTCTATCAAATGGATGTTATTGCAGCTTTCTTTAATGTGAAACTAGAAGAGGAAGTATACATAGAAAAACCTAAAGATTTTCAGCTGTCATAATAAGAAGATTATGTCTACAAACTAAAAAAATCTTTGTATGGTCTAAACCAAGTACCTAGCACATGGTATTCAAGATTGGACCAGAACCTACAGCAACAAGGTTTCAACAAATGATGTGCAGATAGTAATCTTTACTTCAAATAAAAAGGTGAGCGTATGTTTATTATTATTTATGTAGATGACACCATATTTGGTGGTAGAAATGACAAAATGTTAAAAGAATTTTCCACACAAATACAAAGTGATTTTGAGATGTCTATGATCGGAAAACTTTCTTTCTTCCTTGGTCTAAAAATAACACAAACTAATAAAGGGATATTCATATCCCAAACCAAGTATGCAAAGGAAATACCCATTAAATTTGGAATGAAAGATATCAAACCAGTTAGTAATCCCATGATAACTAGATGCAAGTTGAGCAAAGAGGATGAGTCCCATGGTGCAAATCAGATAATGTATAGATTAATGATAGGTATCTTGTTATATCTAACTGCATCAATACTAGATATCATGTAACTAGTGTGCATGGTTGTAATATTTCAATTTTCTCTCAAAGAATCACATGTCAATGAAGTGAAAAGGATCTTTAGATACCTCAAGATCAAAATTGACTATGGCCTATGGTATCTTATAAGTGAAGATTTAACTTTGATAGCTTATATAGATGTTGATTGGGTAAGATGTGTGGATGACAGAAGAAGCATTAATGGTGGTGCATTTTTCCTTGGAAATAGACTTTTTTCATGACTGAGAAAAAAACAAGAGTTAGTTACTCTTTCTAGAATATAAGCAAAGTATGTGGCAATAATGGCATATTGCACTCAAGTCTTATGGATGAAGTAAACTCTAAAAGGCATCAAGGTAGATTAAAAGTCACCTATATCTATTCTTTGTGATAATTTGAGTGATATTAACATATCAAATAATCTAGTGATGTATTTTAGAACTAAACACATATCAATCAAGTATCACTTCTTAAGAGAGATGGTTATAGATCAAGAGGTCATAATGGAATATGTGCCAACTAAGGACAAAATTTTAGACATATTCATGAAACCTATTCTAAAGGAATAATTTGAGTATCTAAGATAGAAGTTTGGAGTGGTGGATCCTACATCACATCACTAGATCCTAGTGATAGGGCATGCATCCATAAGGAGTCTCATAGAAGCTTTATTAATCCATGGAAGAAGATAGAAAAGGAAACTTAGGTATGCATACTTTTACAGAGTTCTAATGAGTTTATGGTTATATATTCTCATCAAAAATCCTTTATATGATAAAGGAGGGGAAACATTTGGGAAAATAGTCAGAAAAATTCCCTTTGTCATTGATGTCAAAGGGGGAGAAGAAGAGAAAATGCTCTCTATAAAAGTTTGGAGAAAAAGTGCAAATTTAAAAGAAGAAGTAGAGCAAGTATCCAAGTTAAGTATTAGGAAAATGTGCCATTGGCTAAGGGAGATCAAGTTTTGTATGAATAAATATAGTTCAAGTTCATCAAAAGCCAATACAAGAAATGCTAGAGAAAGAACAAAGTATTAGAATATTAGGGCATTTAGTTTGCCATCAATGATAGATGGGGATATTGTTGGAAACATGAGTGTCATTTATGTCAAAAGTGACATTATTAGTATGTCATTGATGTCAAAAACTAAATATGGTGATTAGAGGATATGCAAAAGATCCTATCACAGGTCAAGGATTATTAGAATGCTTGTGTGTATGAATGTAATTCATCTGGTTATTCATATTGATCATTTAGACATTTTGGGTCTATGACAAGAAAATCTGAGAATGCATTTTTACTGGCATCACCATTACCACATGTGAATGAGTCTAAGGGATCTACTCATATGGTTGTGATCACATTAGTTCCTAGTTATTATGTACCAAATTTAAAGTCATGCAATGAAGTGCATTAGAAGATATAGGGATGCAAAGTTGGTTAGTCAAATATAAATCACTAAGCTCCTATACTTAGCCAAATTTTCAAAAGGATTTAGTAGATCCAAGTAAGCATATTGATGAGGTCACCATTTACACATATGGAGGTTCAAGGAAAAATGATCATATGGGTTTGTTCATGTTTATGCCTAGTTTATATTTGTTGAATCCGATTTCATACGATATAGCGTGACTAAAGATATGTTTGATCAAAGTAGGTCTCCAAGGCATTTTGACAATGTTTTCCAACATAGTCAAATTTACAAGTTGCAAGATAATGCTAAGTAGGCACTTTTATGATGCCATATCTTGCACATATGAAAAATTTAAGAGCAAATGGATATATGTATTAAATCTATTATGCAATAGGATCTTATGCACTAATTTTTAGGTTATGAAGCTAAGTTCAAAAAGAGTTATGCAAGAACAAAGTTGGCTTACAAGAGATTTTAAGGCATACCTAGCTCTGTGGTAGAATAATCTAAGTGAGAAGATTCATGATGTGATATCTCACATGTGTGAAGGTTTCAAAAATAACTAAGCATATGGGCTTGTTAACTTTCATGTTTATTTTATATGTTCAAAATTTTAGACCACGTGGTTGATCAAAGCAGAAGATATGAAGGTGTAAAGTTAGCCTTCCAGGCATAATTGAGATGGTCCCCATACTTAGACAAATCTATACAAAGTAATGTTCAAGGAAGTATCCAATAGATAAAAAGAGAGTGTTAGATCCAAGATGAAAAGATGAATATAGGTGGTGAAAGTTTAAATATTTATCAATAGCTATCACTTAATCATATGTTGAAGATCCAACAAAGTGAAGAAAAGTTAAATTGTCAAAGGCACCTCCGCTAGTGATAAGTGTCACAATCATGAAGCTTGCACGTAAAATATATAATGTGGTTTAAAGTTAAATCATTAATTATTAATTTGAGGATGCCAAGTATTTCAATAGAAGGAACTTATAGCAATGTGTAAAAGGCACATACTTATGCAAAGTATCACATTCTCGAGAGCTAAGTAGAGATAAAGACTGAGCAAGTCTAAAAAGATTGATAGAGTGTAAGCGATCTAAATAATCTAGCAGCAACATGATGTAATGAAGCGCTCAAAATTTAATGTTAAGATAGAATTAAAGATCTTTCATCTTTGCAGATCAAATGATACATGGAATCTTGGATAAGAAAGATCAAAGGACAAGTTTTAATGTTGACAAAACTAAAGTTCAAAAGTGTACAAGGATCCAACAGAGAGTGTGAGCCTATTAGAGAATGATAAAATAGATGCATTTTAAAGTTGATCCATTTAAATAAAGATCATCAGATCATGGTTCCAAATGTAATATTAATGATTGATATTTGAAGATAAGACCAGAATAATGGTCTGATGTAGGAACATTCAAGTAAGCCATGAATCATGACACATATAATCAAATTGATCGATATAACTAATCAAATATATGTAAATGTGAATGTGCATTAAAACTATAGTCTATAAAATTATATAAATAGTAAAATACTAGGAATCATGATGGTGATGCATAAGTTCTAGACGTGGGAGACTTATTGTTTAATAAATTATAACTGAGTCCAAAATCGTCATGATGTGTTATAGTCTGAGTGAGATCACATAAAATATATGGAACCCTAGATCAAATGCTATATATATGACAGCTAGGATATATGAAAAGGTTTTTGAAGTATTGGAATTATTTTATATACAAGAATATATAGACACAGTTAGAGTGCAGAAAGTATGAGTTAGTATTGATAAAGTGTGTTAGATAAAAAAATATAGAGACTTAGAGGAGCAAAGTGAAAGAGAGATGAAGTGTGTCAAATAGAGACATATATAGACATATAGATAGAGGGGAAGAGAGGAAGAAAGGCACATAGAGATAATATGTAGAGAATGATTAGTTACATATTAGACTGTAATAAAAAGATAGATCTAGATTCATTTATGAATCTATTTTATAAATTAGAGTTCTAGCTCCATAGAGATCTGATTGGTTGGTGCCATTAGACA
Organism: Torreya grandis; assembly: GCA_037957365.1. Classification (NCBI taxonomy): domain Eukaryota; kingdom Viridiplantae; phylum Streptophyta; class Pinopsida; order Cupressales; family Taxaceae; genus Torreya; species Torreya grandis. Next base: position 1,063,527 of record JARHVA010005532.1, on the reverse strand, counting down.
ATCTGAGTTAGTGTTCAATTGGGGGATTGGTGTCTCCTTATGTTCTATACCCTTAAACATTCTAATTAGTAAGGTTCTTTATTATGATCTTGGATTAGAATGGTAGTTTCTAGTAGTAATTCTCATGGTGGTTTTTCCCATATTGGGTTTTCCATGGTATATCTTATGTTATGTGTTTTTGTGTGTGTGATCTCTGCGTATAATCTTAATCTATATTAAAATGTTTTTAAAAGGACTATCTTTCATTAATATACTGATTCACCCCCCTCTCTAGTTGTGCTCTAACTCTTACTTAATTTGAAGGATCTTCTGTTACTTGTTTAATTCAATGTGTGTGTGTGTGTGTGTGTGTGTGTGTGTGTGTGTGTGTGTGTGTGTGTGTGTGTGTGTGTGTGTGCACACATGCGTGCGTGCATGTGCGCGCACGTGTGTGTGTGTATTTCATCTGGAAATATACCTTATGATTTTATCTAATGCCCAAATTTGTTTGAATTCAAAACAAAAAATTATAATGATAAAATATAATTTTCCTCAAGGATTTAAATAAATCTAATTCAAGTTCCATTTTAACCACAAATTGACTTACATTTCATACTCATCTAAAATAATAGGGTACGATGACCCATCAGAAGGACACAAGTTTAAATAATTCAAAAAAACATAGTATCTTAAATTGTTGTCATCATAAATGTAGGATTTATTGAAATTTAATCCATTCATTGAATGGTAATAGAAAATAAATCACTCAACTAGTCCTACAACATTATAGGGTCAAAAAACCCCCATATTCAACCAATTAAATGCATCTTTAGGTTTTACAAAGTAACTAATGTACATACAAATTGAATAAAATGCACAATTTTATGAACAAAAATGTCTTCACCAGGATTAGTTTTTAACAAAAAATAATGTTTAAGAAGATAATAAGTATAATCAAATTCCTTATTGCAAGTTTTGTTCCAAAAGGAATAATGGAAAATTATATATTGGTTTTAACATTAGACATTTTCATTTAACTAGATAGCTA
>JARHVA010005532.1:1035000-1055000 GCA_037957365.1 Torreya grandis | reverse complement strand
TCTATAACTATAAAAGAACTAGATTCAATATTGATGATTGTGACCCCAAGCATACCCTGTGGACATAATCAATAGCTACAAAATTAACAAATGTCAACCCACATTAGTGAGACATGATAAATCAATAATATATAATAATGTAACTAATATAAACCAACATATATATAAAAAAGATAAAATGAATCTAGTGTTGACAATATTCATATCATGATATAATTAATTCAATGTGAGTATCAATCATGATGTAATGTATCATAATGGCTACCTAAAGTATACTACATCATAACCATATGAAAATAGAAATAACATCAAGAGTCATTAGTCTAAGTGCTATCAAAAAATGCTAATGCAAGCTATAGTCTAATATCTATAAGGGGCCACAAAATTTATTCATGAGATCCTCCCCTCCTTAAAGAGTATCCATATTGGTGGCCATCAATAGTCAATTACAAAGTTCTCAAAAAAAATTCAACTAAATCAATTAACACTAATTCAAAATCTCTCTAAATATTTTAGGGTGGCAATGCCTTATCATCAACTTGTGGGAATTCCTATTTCTATCATTTGGACCATCACATTAAATATCATATTAGGTCAATTCATGGTCTTCTTCTTGCCTTCATGTGTCCTTTACAATACTGATATGGTAGAACAATACTTATGTAACACCGTACATTGGAATATTTCAACTAAAATCCCAACTTTATTGGAAAATTTCCAAATGTCATGTAAAAAATGGTCATCAGATTACATTAAAATTCAATGAAATAAGTTACAAATAGGTTCACCAAACCAATATTCCAACAACAATCAACAAAATTTTCAAGATAATAGCTATTAATTTCAATATAGAACCATTGATATAACCATCCCATCCATTAATTAAGGTAGTCATAAATCATCATGAGCATATAGTGTCCCAAAATACAATAGCTAACATGTACCTCAAGAAACTTCCCAACAAGGGTATTAACAACACTCCCAAGTAGGAAAATATAGCTAAAGAACCACAAGACAAAATATGATGTTTAAACTAGATTAGCAATCTAAATATAAAATTTTACTAGGGTCATAACCACTTATGTCAACACATAGAGACCTAAAATATGAGGTCAAAAATCATAAAATCATTCAACTACACCAGATTGTAGCCAAAATTTAAATCAAGAGTGGAAATCTTCCACTAAACCATTATGCCATATGCATAATACTATTAGTATTCATCATAAAAAATCATATCACAAGGTTAGTAATCCATACTGTTATGGTTAATCTAATACATCATGAACCATTTAGGGGATAACACAGTGTCCCACACCAACCACATTAAACAACAGAGAAGCCATACTAGGAAATGCATGTAACCTAAATGATTATAACATGTTTCCCAATACACATCCAAGCTGACAAGATGATCTAGGTATACTAATCCCACCATCCAAAATCATCCATCTGAGGACATCATCCAACATCACTCTATCCAAGAGTTAAGTGGATACTTAGAGTTTCAAACACTACTAGATCAAGGCTTAGTGTTGCTTAGGGCTTAGTGTATTCATAATCAAACTAATTGGTAGCATCCTTATAAAACTGAATGATAGTATCCCTATGTAACTGAATGGTTACATTCATACTCAGATTAAATAGTATCATCCCCATTCTACAACTAAATTGTTATATTCTCGTTGTGTTCAATCAATGGCATCCCTCTAGTAATTGATCAGTTGTATCTCTATAGAATTATATATCTACATCATTCCTCATGGAATATGGGGGTAACACTAAAAAGATAGGGTAATTATCAGTAAAATATAGCACATTATCTTATTATAAATACCCAAAATGAAATCCCATGTAACCTCCACATAATTAAAATACATATACTTATTAATATTTTTAAATTTATAATAAATTATCTATAACTATAAAAATATATCAAAACCCTTTTACATGCAAAAATTGCCATTGATAATGATTGTATTTAATGAGAAATAATAAATCATAATAACATGTCACCCCCTGAAGACTTATTGATGATGACATGCCACCACTCGAAGACATTCCTCTGGATCTTTATGACAATGATAAATAAATTTAATTCTCAGAAGAGATTTTTGGTTCTCACCAAACACTAAGTTTGGTTGAAAATTCAATTCATAGATAATTGAGAAGGAATATAAGTATATAGAAAATTATGTCTTTTAAGGTCAACTGGGCAATAATATTTTCCTTCATTGAACCCATAGATCCTGAAAATGGTTATGATAATCCAATAAAATATAGATATATAATATGTAGTTAAAAACTTGGAAAGGAACATAAAATACAACTTAAGCTGGACACAATTAAGAAATGTTATGGAGAAATATATCATAGTGAAACATACAGATGGATAGAAAATAAGAACACAGAGATGGAAAAATACAAAATATTTCATGCATGTAAGATATGCACACAAGTATGGAAATTGATAAGAAATGTTAAAAATGTCTTGTTGAGAAAGGGGGAACAACCAAAACTTAATTTTGAAAAGTTATGCCATCCAATTTAAAGGCTTAATGTATATAATTCTCTACTGTATACCACATTTTAGAAAAGGGCAAACCTATTTTTGATTTTTTAGATTATAATATTTTACTTCAACATAATATATTTCTTAATATTCCACAATCAAATTCATCAGATAATAGTGTTTGGGAAAAGTTAGAATGTCTAACAATGGTTTAAAAGGAGGAGTTTAAATAAAAAGTTCATAATTCACTATTTATCTCATTGTCCAATGATGAGGTCATAATAGTTGACAACATAACATGAGTTTACATGCATGTTTATACTTTTAATAAATATTCAAGGTAACATAATCTATAAATTATTCATAAAATGATAGATTATTGTAATGATGGTAATCTTTACAATTTTTTGTTTTTAATTTGAGAGATAAAAATGGGATGAATGATTATTCAAAATCTACCAAATTGGTGTGTTGGGACTGATGGTGCATCCTATTTTACTCAAATTTTGCTTTTATCTATTTATAAAAGAAAGATAAAATTGAAAGAGGGGTACAAGTTGGTAGAACCTGGACATGGTGTACACTCCATAATCTAGATGGTTATAGATACTTTTTTTTGGCTTGCGAAGAATGACCTGCAATAAGAGATAACTAGAAAAGGGTTGGTTATTTAGGTAGGTTAGGTCGATTGGCTAGCAAGATAAATCCAAGAAGTGTGAGATATCTAGGAGGCTATCAATTCACCTTTTGATACAAGTTAATGTTGATAAAATAAAAGTTGATAACATGAAAGTACTAGATCTAAAAAAGGTTAGGGTCATCAAAGGTTAGGGTCGACCATCAATGGTCTAGGTGACCATCGATGGTTACCAACAGTTGATATGGTTCATTTAAGATTGAAGGTTGGATTAAGAGCAAATGGAAGATAAGCATAATAGGTTGATGGAGGTTTTGTTAAAGGTTAGAAGGGGTCAAAATGTGGTGTTCAAGAGGTATTAATAAATAAAACAAAAAATCTAATTGTTGATCCTTATAATAAATAGATACTTAACTTGATGGTTGAGATCTAGTATAATTTTGACAGAGTAATAGTGCCTATGGTTGTAAAGTAATTTTGACAATTTTAGACCTTTTTCATGCTAGTTAGTTGGCTATAAGGAAGACCTACAAAAGAAAATCCTGATGATGAAGTTCTTGATGACTATTGGCTGATATCTTGATTACTTTATTGCTAATTCCTTGAAGATGGATCCTTTCTACCTCCTTCTCTCCTCCTTTTATAGGTAAATAGAGATGGATGTAGAAGGTTCCATAAGAGGTTTGTATGTTGATTTTAATGTTAGGTGGTGTGTTAAATAATGGGTTAGGTATCCATATTAAATTATTTTATTTTAGCTTATTAATAATGAGTTATCTTATTTAGATGGGGAAGGTCTGACCATCAGTGGTTAAAGTGACCGTCAATGATTACTGAAGGTGACCATTGCCAATCAAGGTAACCATCGATGGTTATCGATAGTTGACAAGGTTTAAGTTAAAGGGTCAAAGTGCATTAAAAAATTTAGGTTGGGTTAATGATCAAAGATGAATGGTTGGATTTTGGGTAGTGGTCTGATATAAGGGTGTTTTGACATTTAGAACCATTATGTATGGTTTTCTAGTGTCTATATTTGGCCCCTTTTTGTTATGAATCTTTGAGTCAACAAGCTATAAAACAAAAATGGATTATTGGGTCGAAGGTCTATTTGCTCCGAGTATGGGAGGAGGTGTTCCCCCTCAAACCAAGAGTTGATGAGGTCAACCAAAATTGAGTCAAGGTTTGATAAGTGATGTATGGTGATTCATGAGGTTGGTGATAAAAGGTTTAGAATTTGAGGCATAAACATGCACATAAAATTTGACTAATTCTGATAGCCAAGATCATATATAGACTATGTTTCCATGGTTGGTAAAAATAAAGTCATCTCTAGAAAAGACAAAGGACAAGTGGACCACATGACTACATTTAGCCATGGCAGCTAGGAATATTCATAAATGCAAGTCTCCTAGGTAATGTTGGTATTTTCATGGGTATGCAAGGTAGGAAGTTCTCCTAAGACAACATAAATTATTTGATGTGCACTAGGTAGTGCAAATTCAAATTTTCAACATGGTAAGGTCAGTCAGTATGGTCTAAATTACCAAGGAAAGGTCATCACAAAATATTCAATAGTTTCGACCAAAATGGCAAGGTGGACATGGTTGGGTTATTAGAGAGGGTGTTATCAAATGTTTCATTTTTAGGTGGAGAATGTTCTCTTTAAATAGGTTCATTGATTGGGTAGTTTGATTGGTTGGTGTTAATAATTCAAAATACATGTTTTCCTAAGTGGTCATGAAAGTATAAGGAGGAGGTTAAATGCTTTAAGTAACAAAGACCATGATGATAGAATGGGTGGGTTTATGAACATAAACCCCTATCTTATTTTTTCTTTATTATTAGTTTGATCGTTAAAGAAAGGTACCTTGATCACCTAGTGTCAAGTAAGCTCAAAAATCCCTTGATTTGTGGATGATAAAAAGGGAGATGGATGATAGGTAGTGGGTGATGGGTATGGGATGATAGGTAGGGTAACCTTATTGTGGGGATGGATTTCCCCTTCTGTAGGTGCCCTAGGAACCATGATAGATAAGTCTATGTCATATGCTAAGTATAGACTAATTGATAAGGGAAGTCTACTAATGTTTTTATGAAATCTAATTATAGCTTTATTGGGACTGATCATTGTTTCATTTTGATATAGGGTCTATTTTTACTTATATTGATATTTTTGGGAAGCTAATCGATGTGAGAAGATTTAAATGATTGTTTTTGACAAAAAATGACTTAGCCATCCTTCAAGGGAGTGGTCTAAGTTTGGGTTTGCTTATTTTGGTAGTTATCCTTCAAGGGAGTAGTCTACTTTAAGTTCAGGCAATTTTGATTGTTTTGGGGAAGCTATCCTTCAATGGAATAGTAATTAGGCTAGAGATCTTGAGCTAAGTGATATTTTGGTATCCCAAATTATTTATATGGTGGTTTTGAAATGGACTGTCTATATAGGCCTAAGGTTTTCCTTTATGGAGAGAAATCCATAGAGTAATGAGGTTGCTGGTGGGTAAAAATAAGTGGTTTAAGTGACAACAAACATGAGAATCCATCCTAAAAATTTTGGAAAGTACCATGAGGATCATGCCATAGGTAGAACCATCATATCCATGCTTAGGATTAGGCTAATTTTGTGATGGATAATCACATGATCCTATTTTAATCAGTTATCCTTAAAGATAAGGATATGAATCTAATTGAAAATAAGCAATGAGCTTAATTTAAACACAAGATGATAACGAACTTGGATTAACCAAAGAATAAGTGTGCAAATATAAAAAGAATTTGATGAGGTTGAGGTTCTGATATGCCCCAGATCCATGTTTGTGTAAATAGTTGATGCCAATCAGGAGAGTAGATGTCCCCCAATAACTTTACAACACTTGATTAGATGTGTAAGAGATTTGGATTGATAGAAAGGTGAGGTTGGTTAAGTGATATTTTGGTAGAGAAGGGTGATCTCCAATGGTTTATTGGGACGTGAAGGGTAATATCCAGTGATATGTGGAGAAGGTGACTCCCAAATAGGTTAGGTGGCATCCAAATGGGTTACCCTAATTTTTTATACCTTTTGGTTTAGTTTAGATTAATGGAAAAGGTAATCTCAAATGGTTGGGGGAGAAGGTGACTCCAAAATAGGTTGGTGTATTGCAAGAAACGTAAAAAATGTGACCCAAAATGACTAAGGTTAAAGTCATTTGGTTGGTTGGTTGGCTGATGGAGAAGGGTAATATCTAATGGTTGGGGGAGAAGGTGACTCCAAAAAAGGTTGGTGGATTATAAAAAATGTGAAAAAAGTGACCCAAAATGACTAAGGTTAAAATCATTTAGTTGGTTGGTTGGTTGATGGAGAAGGGTAATCTCCAATGGTTTGGGGACAAGGTATCTCCCAAATAGGTTAGTGGATTGAAAAAAATGTGAAAAAGGTGACCCAAAATGACTAAGGTTAGTGTCATTTGGTTGGTTGGTTGGTTGTAGGATAAGAGTAATCTCCAATAGTTCATGGTTGGTTGGTTGATATGTTTGGTTAATAGGTTGAGGCAATGATGTCAAGGGTTAGTTTAGTTAATTGTTAAGGTATGGTATGGGTTGATAAATGGTTAAATCCTTATAGAGAGAAAGTTCCCCCAGTTTGTAGTTTCCATGGATAGGCAAAGATATGGAAATGATCCTAAGGTGAGTTGTTTGTAAATAAGAGGGTTTAGGAGGGGTGAAGATGACTTCATCCACCTTCTAAAGGGTTGTTAGTTGTTAGTAGGTGAAATTTATACGTGGTGGTTTAGGTGGGATTTCATATATTACACCAAGACTAAGAAAACGTTGTTAGGTCTTTTTTTGGTAGGTTAAGGTAGGTTTGATAACACTATCCAAAAATAAAGGTAAGTTATACAAGATTATCCAATTGTCCCAAGGAGGGAGCTTGAGTGAGGTAAGGGTAGGTTGCAAAGGTTGGTCATATTTGATGGGTTGGTTTTGGTTTGTGTTGATAGTTGGTAAGGTTGAGTAGATGGTGGGTAAGGTAGGGTTGATGATAGGTAAAGTTGGGTTAATGGTAGGTAGGGTAGGGTTAATGGTTTTTAAGGTTGGGTTAATGGTAGGTTTCACAAAATTAGTAAGTGGAAGAGGTAGGTTGGTTGGTTTCACATGGGTAAGTGGAATAGGTTTGTAGGTTGGTTCCACATGGGTAAGTGGAAGAGGTTGGTTGGTTGGTTCCACATGGGTAAGCGAAAGAGGTTAGTTGTTTGGTTCCACATGGGTAAGTGGAAGAGGTTAGTTGGTTGCTTCCACATGGGTAAGTGAAAGAGGTTGGTTGGTTAGTTCTATATAGGTGAGTAGAAAAGGTTGGTTGGTTGGTTCCACATGGGTAAGTGGAAGAGGTTGATTAGTTTCATTGATTGGGGTTTTGAAGAAATATTTATAAGGTTCCACTTGGCTAAAAATTAATTTTATTATTGGTTGGATTATGGTTTCCTTAATTATAGGTTGACTGAGGACCAAAACTAATAGATAAATCTCTCTATGTTGAGGGATTTGGTTATTGATGTGCATAATAATGGGTACAAAAAGAGGTTCAATGATGAATTGATTTTGAGTTTATGAGCTAATCAATAGATTTAATGAGGTTAGTTGTTTTGATAGGTTAGGTTGATTTGATAGGTTAGGTGGGTTTGATTGCTTAGGTAAGCTTGATAAGGTGGGTTGGTTTGATAGGTTAGGTAGGATTGATAAGTTAGTTTGATAGTTGTTGGTTGGATGGTAAAGAGGATTGACCCAATCTTGGTATTGAGAGGGCTACCTCAAAGTGGGTTGGGGTAGTTGATATGATGGTTAGGGTGGGTGACCGAATGATCGATGAGGTTAGATAGGTTGAAGTTGAGGTTGGTTAAGATAATTTTTAAGTTGGTTTTGATGGGTTGTTGGTTGGGTATGATGATGGTTAAATGGTAGTTGATAGGTTATTAGTTGGTTGTAGTTGATATTTGATTGGTTTTAGGTGAGGGTTGATTGGTCATGTGTATAGGAAATAGATGTCTCTACTTTGATTATCTGATCCATTAACATTGCAACTAGCTCAAGTGGTAGTTAAAAGTTTGTTGGTTAGCTGTAGTTGAGGTTTGATAGGTGATAGGTAGGTTTTGATTGATTGTGGGTGAAGCTGGGTTGGTTGTTGATGAGGTTAGGTAAGGTTGATAAGGTTTGTTTGGTTGATATGTTTGGTTGAGTTGATATGTTTGGTAAGATTGATAAGGTAGGTTATGGTAATTTATATGATGATTAGGGTGCTTGATATGTTTGTTGTAATAGGTAGCCCAAATTTTGACAAGGTTTGGGTGATTAATATGATAGATGTTAATAGATTGTTTGTTGGGTATTATGATGATCAAATGGTTGTTGATAGGTTGTTGGCTAGTTTTAGGTGAGATTTGATTGATTGTAGGTAAGGTTAGGAACATAAGTGGCTCATGATGCAAGGTATCTCTCTAAGGTGAGATAGTTCTTTTCCAAGATCCTAACAAAGTTAGGATCTATAGGAGAGAATATAGGTTGGTTCCTCATTGGACAAGGCAATGGAGGTAGGATGGTGGAAGGTAAGTTTCTCACAACTCAAAGAGGAGACAAAAAAACTTAAAGGAAACAAAACACACAATAAAGTACGTTAATTCCTAAGGTTATTTTTAGTCTCTCTTATAGCTTATGCCTTAAGTTATGTGATAAAAGTTGGCTTGTAGATCAAGTAATATAAAAGTAATCTATGGTTTGTTTTAGGTTCATTTAGGTGCTCAAGAAAGATCTATACCAAAAATCAATATGTGGCTTGGTATTGGGGCCTACCCTTCACTTCATACACTGCATCGATAAGGGTGTCAGGTGCTTATTAAATATATACTAATTTTTCAAAGTTTATACTCAACTAGAGAGCTGAATTGATTTTCCCTTTGGTAATGACCTATAAATGGGATTGCTAAGAAAAGGTAAGGTGATCTACTAGGTGATGAAATCTCAATCAAGCCTTGTCTCAAGTTGTTTTTATCTTTCGATTAAGTTAAATGGTTTGATATGTTTTGTGATAAAGAGGTGAAGCTATGATTGATTATTTTTATTTTAATTTAATTAAATGAGCTAAACATGTAATCAATCAATGTATGCAGTTAATTTTATACCTAAAAGAAAATTTCAATTTCATTATATGATCATAGAATAAATAATAAAAGGGAACTAGATGTAACTAGATCGCACAAGTAGTGCCAAAATGCTTTACTCAATTTTTTATTTTATATGTTTATAGAAGAAAGGTAAAACTAAAAGAGGGGTGGAGGTTGGTAGAACCTAGATGTGGTGTGCACTCCATAATCCATATGGTTGTAGATACTCTTATTTGTCTTGGGAAGAATGAATTGAAATAAGAGAGAAACAGAAAAGAATTAGTTAATTAGTTAGGTTGGGTGGATTGCTAAGAAAGCTAGATCCAAGAAACATGAGATATCTAAGAGGCTATCAATCAACCTTTTGATACAAATTAATGTTGATAAAAGAAAGGTTGATAACATGAAAGTACTATATCTAAATAATTAAATACTTTTCAAAATAAATGCTAATGTTCTAACAAAATAACATTTAGGTGAATATTAAAATGTTAAAGAAATGTTCAAGTTGGGTCAAGTTGATGTTTTTGCTCTGTGAGGTGATAAAAGTTGAGAGAACAGGTTTTTGTTGAGGTTTGGTTGGTGGTTTATGGTTGCTGAGTTTTTGTCAAAAAAGTTCACACAATGACAATCAATGGTTGGGGTTAACCATCAGCGGTCAGGGTGATTGTTGATAGTTACTGATAGTTGATAAGGTCCATTTAAGGTTAAATGTTGGATTGTAGGCAAATGGTATACAAAAAAAACAGGTTGATGGAGGTCTAGTTAAAGGTTTAAAAGGGTTAGAAGGTGGTATTTAGGAGGTATTAAAGAATAAAATAGAAGCACTAATTGTTTATCCTTATAATAAATAAATCTTTAGTTTGATAGTTGAGATCTGGAATAATTTTGGCAGGGTAACAGTGCCTATGGTTGCAAAGTAATTTTGGTAGCGTTAAATCTCTATTATGTTTGTTGGTTTGCTAAAAGGAAGACACACAAAAGAAAATCCTAATGAATTAGTTCTTGATAACTATTGATTGATAGCTTGATTTCTTGATTGCTAAATTCCTTTAATGCTTGAAGATGGATCCTTTTTACCTCCTCCTTCCCTCCTTTTATAGTTAAAGAGAGATAGAGGTAGAAGGTTCCATAGGAGGTTTGTATGTTGATTTAAATGTTGGAGGATGCATTAGAAAATGTATTAGGTGGCCATATTGATTTTTTCCATGTTATCTTATTCATCATGAGTTATCTTTGTTTAAATGGGGAAAGTCTGATCATCCATGGTCTAGGTTATCATCAATGTTTATTGAAGGTGACCATCGATAGTCAAGGTGACCATCAATGGTTATCGAAGGTGACCATTCATAGTTTCCAAAGGTAACTAGTGGTAGTCAAGGTGACCATTGATGGTTACCAACATTTGACAGGGTTAAAGGTGAAGGGTCAAAATGGGTTAAAAAGGTCAGGTTGGGTTAAGGTTCAAAGGTGAATGGTCAGAGGTTGGGTAGTGGTCTGATCTAGGGGTGTTTCAACATCTAGAACCATTGTGTGTAGTTTTCTAGTGTCTACACATCTAGAATGCAAGGGCATATAAATAGTCTTTGTGTTCAAATTTAAACAACAACTAACCCATATATGATTACAATTCATTGCATGACTCATATGATGAATCCTGCATATAAAATTATAAGCACATTTGTTAATATCAAAAAATTGTAAGAGCTCATTCATGACTTGCACACTTATATGTCAACCAATACAAAAATATTTTTAGAGTTTTAAAAAGAAAATAGGATTGATTGATGGTAAAAATTTGTTAAAAGATCTTAATACAATATGTATTTCTATTTATGAACTTACGTGCATATTTTTTGAATAATATCCATCATTAGAAGGTTTTTATATAAATACCATAGAGAAGTTAACAAGGTAAAAGATCTATTGTACCATTTAACAAATTTGGAAACATTATTATCATTATGTGGAATTATCCCAATGTTGATGAAAATTAATTATTTAATGAAACATTCTTAAGATATATCCATATATATTTTTTACTTCATACAGTTGATAAAACATGTCATTTCTAGATATATTATACATGTCGACTGAAAATTTATAGGGAGTAATTTTCAAGATTTGACAAATTTTTATAGATTTTAAGAATCCTAAAATCTTTTTGAAATTCAATATCAATTATCAAATTTGTGCCATCATTGATGGGAATAATATACCAATGCACACTCTCTACAAAAGACTTGAATTTGTGGGAGTTAAAACTAAAAAAGTGTCTGTTACATGTTTTCTATATGATACTATTATATTTGAAACATAGATGAAATTGATTAAAATTTTACCAAACTTATCTATTTATATTAGAGATAATTTTAAAATGTATGATTTATTGGAAGCCATGAAAATATTGAATCCCATATTTTAAAATAGTGATAATGGTCAACAACTAATTAACAATTTATTTCAAAAATACATGGATTATCTTATTAAGTATTTCAATAATTATGTAGAGGTGAATGGATTTGAAATTAAAAAATATATATTTAATGACATCTCAATCAACACATTTTTAAATTACAATGGTTGAATAGTATTTGTGTCTAACCAAACAAACCAAAAATGGTACAATTACATGACTATGCAAATAACTTTATCTTAATAGCATCCTACAAGAAAGTATACGTGAATATTTTTAATAATATGAAATTTATAATATAATGATTTTGGGCTCAGTGGAAGATGAAAAAGTATTTAGTGCATTATGTTTCATTATGTCCAAACATCAAAACATATTGAAAAAAAAATTAGACATATTTAAGATTTTATATATTTCATGTTTTGATGTGGACATGTTTCTTTATGAAATAGATCTAGCAACATGGAGTTATCTAACTAAAATAAGAGACATCATTAATAGGATATATATATATATATATATATATATATATATATATATATATATATATATATATATATATATTGACATTGAATATATCCCCAACATGGGAAATGTGAATGTCACTTGTGATGAACAAGCTTGTCAAGAATTGTTTTAGCTACCCGAGTTTTAGTTTTATATTTATTGTAATTATCATTTTAGGAAATTCAATTTCATATCAGATTTTCTATTTTAAAAAATTTGAAATATTTAATTCATAGAAAAAAATTATAGCATTTTCATTTTCTTAATATATATTTTCCAAAGCTTAATGATTAATCCATTGACCATGCAACTTTTCCTTTTATGTAATTGATTGTTTAAATGGATCAAAATTTCTTTATGTTTTTTAAGATAGTATTGTTAAATATATATGTTTATTACTTTTGAAAAAATGTAAATTTGATATTGTAGCACATTATTAATATTTTTACCTTAAATTATAATTTAAAATTATGAATATTGAAGTCAATTACCAAGACAAAATAAGTAAACAAGCCTATTTAACAACAAGACCTAATTGAAAACAAAAAATATCTTATTGAACCCTACATCATTATAGATGGATATCAATAATTTAAATTCATCAAGATTCAAGTGTATAATAACAACCCAAGCAACACTTTCATCATTTAATTAATGAAATAACATGAAAAATAGAGTCCATTAACCAAAGAGGCAAACAATAATTATTGCATAAACTATACATCCATAATAATTCCATACAAGCACAACATGTTTCACTTCCCAAAAAAAATAGACTCGTTACTAAATTGAAATATCAAATGCATAAAAAAAAATTCCATTATCTACAACCATGATAATAATTTAAAAACATGAAATCACATCAAATTAAAACAATTTCTCAATAAAGATCCTTAATAAAAAGTAATTACAGTCCATATCACCATGTTGTTTGAGCTACATCAACTTAGAATATACAACCTTAGTATAGTCAATTAAATTCTATATAAGATGTAAAATGAACCATAACATAGTCAAAAAAGAGTAATTTAAATATAATAAACTATTGTTTGAAAATTAAAACTTAACATTATCATTTCAAATTTTTGTTTAAAACATAACATTGTCTTTTGAAACATAATAAATAGTTTGCAACATCATAAAATGTCACTATTTTCTAAAGACCTATCATACACTTTCTCAAAGCTATCCTTTGAATTTTTTCCTATCCATCTTATGTGTCATCCTTTAATATTCGTACTATTTTAAGATCCTTTGTAGTAGAATTAATATTTTTTTAAATTTTTACTTTCTTCATTCACCGCATCTCCCATTAAAAGAAGACTCATATATGCATCAATTTTCTACTTCAATAAAATATCAGGTTCCATTCCCTTCTACTTAATTATTTTCGTGAGTTTGCTATTCTATTTAATCAATATAATAATATTTTATTTGAATGTAATTACAAAATTTAAACTTTTTTGTGCATTCTTCAAATGCACATTGAGGCCCAGGACTTCCTTTTTCAAGTTTTCCTATTTTTTCATTAAAAGCAAAATATAATTAGATAAAAATTACAATAACTTTAATACATTTTTTTAAATGATGGTAACCTATGAAATATTTTTCCTACTTTGAATTTGTAATCATGAAAAGGTTTATGTCCCTTGCACATTTATTAATGTATACTTGGGAATCCACATTAAAATTATCTAACATGTTTAACATAATTCTTAGTAAATTACATTGTAATCATTAGAAATTGAAATTGACCCATATTTCACTTCAATGAATAAATTATCAAGCTTCATGGGTTCATGTTCAACTAATGAAAATAATTTGACTCTCTAAGAGTGGTTTTGATAACAGGTATTTATTTCTTTTATCAATGCTTTCACCTAAAACTCCCAAACTCTTAAATTATTCATCTCATCTAGAACACCATCCTTAATATTTAAAATTATATTTTCTAACAGTAAATTATTTAATGGAATTAGTCTTCTCATCATCTGACAAATCAATATGGCTTGTAGTTCGTGTGGTTTGGGGTGAAGAGGTACAAGTTACACCCTAAGTAGTTACACTTGGAACATGAAAAAAATTATGAGATTAAAATCACTAGCATTGAGGTCTCCATTTCAATCTTTAAATATTCCTCATCAAGATCAATATATTGTAAACATGTTAATCCTTGTGCACTATACACACTTCTAAGATAAATTAGGGAAGTTGAAACCTGATAATTGTAGTGTTCCTCTGCTCTATGCTAGAAATAAAATATTTTTACCCCTTGTGTGAACTGAGTTCAGTGGTGGGGGTGAGGGAATACATTTTATCATAGATTGAAGATGCCTTACAAAAAGTAATTATATTTAAAAAGAGAAAAATAAAACATAAAACATAATTCTAACTTTAAATGAAACATTTATTACTTGCAGTTGGAGAGAGTATGTCGTCTAATCTATTTGTCATATTTGGAGTCCTAATGGTGGTTTCAACTTCAAGAGGTAATCACTGAAGCAATAAAGTATTTAATTTAAGAAAATTTAATTCAAAAACTAAAAAACCTTGAAAACATGGTCAAGGAGACTATGGGACATATAATTTTTGGGTTTATTGAGCTCCTTAAACTTCAAGCTCAATGCATTCAGAGACAACTACAAAAATCAAATAAATAAATAAAATAATAGAAAAATAAAATTTTCATGATGTATTATTTATCATTAAAAGTTAAAAGTATAAAACTTGCATGTGGAGATGATTTAGAAGAAAACCTTGGATGTTTAAAAATTCAAATTGAATGAATCAATGATTCTATAGACTTAGAATCTCTAGAATCTTAATGGGCATAATGCCCTTTTGATGCATCTTGTCTTCATGTTATAAATTCAAGAAGTCTTAACTATAACAAGTAAATAAATATTACGCTTTAAATTTATAATAATTTAAAAATTAAACCATTAATGTGATTTCTTTGAATGTTAAACTAGCCTCCTATTCATCAATCAAAAAAGAATTTATACTCATTTTTAGATGAAACACAATTATAATTACTATTTTCTGAAGGTGATACAAGGCCTCATAGTACAAGGCCATAATAAAATTGAAACATGAAATTTTTGAACTCTAATTGTAATAAGAATAATTTAATTCTAATCTAATCTTAGTGGAAATAAATGTAGACCAGTCATATTTTAAACCTAAAATAGTACGAATAATGTGAACAATAGCCTAAAAGGGAATGTCTCTTTGTCTTCCCTATAAGACTATTCTTACAAGAAAAAGTTGAACCATGGATTTTTAAAATGGGTCGGATATTTTATCAACTTGGAGGCCCCTTTTTAGTTGAGTATCTTCAATGAAAGTGAAAAAATATGCAATTAGTGAAAACTAATGACAATTTATAAGACATTAAATTTTAAATTTGAAAAAAAATGATATACATACCGATTGGAACAATCTAAAATTTGTATAAAGACTTTAAATATTTTTTTATCATTATCAGTTAGCATCACTTTTGTGGTTATAAGTTTATTCTTGTAGGGTGAAATACCTATAAAATTATGGATATTGGTAAGAGAGGTACAAAATGACATTGATTTCACATTCATTATGGCATTAAACCTTGTCTCTCTATTTTTATAGTAATACATTAATTATTTTAGCAAGGTTGTGTCAGTTTCATACTTTGGCATATAAATGAGGCCAATGAAATTACACTCAAGAATCTAGTCGTTACACTACATGTTGTATGATATTCAAAATATCTAGGCATATTAAATTCTTGAAAATGTATTTGTATATGGATTAGCCTATCAAATTTTTAGGTGAATCATTGTGTAAAACATGAGAGAAAATGATAAAATTGTTGTTTAAGAGTGTAAAAATGAGGGCCAAGGGAATATTTATAAGAAGAGAAGGCATGGCCCAAAAACTAAGACAACCAGTTACATATGTAACTAAATAGTTTTTTAACCATCAAGTTGCACCAACTAGCCAAATGAATGGTTTCACAATCCACACAATAGGTTAAGGGTACCATTCAGTTCTATTTTTACAACTAAGGGACAAAGATATTGACTAGGACCAACATCCTATACTGATCAGTTATAAAACACAACCGAATGATAAATTAAAGTATAATTAATTGGTAGCCTTTACTGGTCTATTATATTTTACTACCATATGGTAGTCTTTGTCATTCAATTGAATATTGAAAAAAAATAGTGGCTTATGCCAGTCAATATTATTTCACTTTTATTCAATTTTTTATTGTTTAGTTGTATTGGTCGATAATAGTTGTCATTCGGCAAGGCTATACAAACGAATGGATATATGGAAAAAAAATATTTATCTACCCTACTCCCAATTTATTTATCATTACCTTAAATTATTAATCTATTTATTCAAATAAATCCATGGGTTTTTTCAGATAAGAGATATTAAAATTTATCCTACAACTAGATTCTGTTAAGTTTACCTTTGAATATTTTTTACATCATTTTAAAAGTAACTTGTTAATATTATAAGTATCTTTTTGTAGTATGCAATTTTTTTGATAGTATTTGTATATGAACATGTTGATCTATAAGTGACTTTTGAGTACAAGAGGACCCATAGCCATTCATCTTATAGACCTCTATTTGTGACCCATGTGTCCAATGGAGAAATTTCTACAATCAAGGAAAAGAGAATGATGCATTTTGATGATTAGGATCATTTTCTATGACATTTTGTTGTATGACTATATGGCTTGATGTAAGGCTATTTGGAATTGTATTCCTATACTATATTGACCAAATATATTCTATTATTTTCACATTTTTATGCTTTTATATATATATATACACACACACACACACACACACACACACACACACACACACACACACACATATATATATATATGTATATATATATATATATATGTATATATATATATATATATATATATATATATATATATATATGTATATGTATATATATGTATATATATATATGTATATATATATATGTATATATATATATGTACATATATATATGTATATATATATATATATATATGTATATATATATATATATATATGTATGTATGTATATATATATATATATATGTATATATATATATATGTATATATATATATATATATATATATATATATGTATATATATATATATATATATATATATGTATGTATGTATATATATATATGTATATATATATATATATATATATATATATATATATATATACCACCTTAAATATTCTCATTTATTACCTTATGGATTTTATTGTAATTTATTAAATGGGAAAACATTGATAACATTGATATTATGCCATTAAATTGATTGATATTCTTCCATAAAATAAATAAATGAAAGAAGCCCTATCTTTTAAGAATCTAAAAAGAATATTAATTTGAAATAGATTGGATATGACTATATTTAAAATCACTTTTTGAAATAAAAATGTAATATTATAAATTGGATGAGTCACTAAAGAGAAATATTTGTGGCCTTTGTTGTGAAATATGTATAATTGAATCTTGACTCCAATCCGACCCCTATGCTGTCACCCCCTCCCTACTATATTTTCTAAACAAAACATAATTCACAAATTTAATAGATATAACTCTCAAACTATACCACACTTTGAACTATCACCCAATAATAAAAATATATTAGATGTATATTCAACCCAAAAAAGCAAATAAAATTATGAAACTATGCATAATGAGTAACTTCCACAAAAAAATAAAAGAGGAAGCTTATAATTAATCCACCAAAACAAAAATGAATAAAATGTCATCAAGAAGGCTTTGGCATATCTAAAATTTATTTCATTTATTCTATTCATTGTATTTATATTAATAATGCGATTTGAATGTTTGGATTATTTTCAAGGAATGGATGAAACATCTGAGATAACTAGTCTTCACAATCCAATAATTTTATATCTAATTGTATTTTTTATCCTTATTTGGATTGTGTTTGTAGTCTTATAGACATGAATTTTAATGATAGTTTAAGAGACACATCATTAATAATGATAATTATTATATAAAAATAATTGTCTAACATGCACTATTCCAATGAGAATATATTTTAAAATTCCATCAATAATTGTTTGACATATCTCCAAAAAACATTACCTTAGAAGATAAGTCCAACAAGATAAAATTTAGTTTGGATTTCTAGTGGTTTCACATCCTTTGGAAAATAATTTTATGAATTTTAATGAAGTATACTATGACAAAGATCATGTATCATTCAATTATCATCTCCATTATCTATCATTATGGCTCTCTAGGTAGTTGATGGAGACATGAAAAATCTGGTCATATTCAAGTAACCATTGGTTCAATCTTGCAATGATCCAATTTTTTAGTTGTGATAACACACTAAAGATAATTATTAGTTATATATTATAATGATCCCATATGAGAAAATAGACTAAAGATAAATTTGAGGAAGTTAGTGTGAAATGAACCTACTTGAGAAGTATAAGGGGGATAGTGATGACTAAGTAAATATTACATCCCTCAAAAAATCCTATGGCAAATGCTTCTTGATGTTCATCATTCTCTTCTTCAGAGTTGATATCATTACTCCATGGCCTTATAAAATTTATCTTATTTAATTCATTTAATGATTAAATAATATATGATATAACATAATTCATACATAACAAAACATAAATGAAAATCAAGAAGAAATTCAAAGCTACCCTCACCCATTTTGAACAAATGATTCCTAGGCTCCTCAAAAGAATCATCCACTACTAATTATTTACTATAAAAAATATATCTTCTATTATCACTATATACACTCTCATAATTCCAATTTTTTATCCAGAGAGTTAAAATTATTAGTGAAAATATCTTACCAATTTATAAATTCAGTCCTTAGGAATATCATTAAGATAATTTTGCAATGCCTAAAACATGATACAAGTCCTTTACCTTCAATAGACATTTTAACTTATGAGACCTCCAATTTAAAACCCATCACTTTAAAAACATTGATATATACAAATTATAAATTTTTGTACCATCAAAACCTATGAATCTATGTGGATACAAATGTTTGCAATAATTTTAGCATTAATAAATATTAACAAGAATTTTTTTCAATATTCAAGTTGTAGTTAGAGATGTCCAACTCATAGGCCTCATGGATAGAAAATGGCATCACCACCACTTTTAGGGTGGTTAAAAATTTATATTACCACATTATTATCCTTGAAGTATGTCTGATTAGGAGGCAAAACACCCATTTTAGATTTAAGAAGGTCCTTCCCTATATGGTAAACTTACATTTTTTTATGTAAAGTTCAAACAAGCATAAAAAAAAATATTAAGTAATATAAAATAGCAAAAAAAAACCATCATGTGCCTTTAAAATACCTCTACTTAAAACCTAGATCATTTGGATCTAAAATAAGAGGCCTATTCATGGCAGATGATTCAATGATCAGTCCTGAAATGTAATTTTTATGTAGTTAAGAGATAAGTTTTTTACTTCCAGTAGACATTTTCTCTTTCGGGACCTCCACTTAAAAATATATCAATTAAAAATAATATGATACAAAAACTACATATGTTTCCACCACTAATGCCTATAAATCTATGTGGATGCACATTTTTTCAATAATTAAGGCATCAAAAAACATTGCCAATAAATGTTGTCAACATTCAAGCCTCAGTTGGAGACCTTAATCTTTGGGGCCTCATAGATAAAAATTCAGATAAAAAACATGTGGGGGGTGATTAATAACCTTTAAACATGGTTATTGGCCTTAGATTATTCATG
>JARHVA010005532.1:935000-1030000 GCA_037957365.1 Torreya grandis | reverse complement strand
TCATAGTACGCAGGGGAAAAAACTCTCAATTAGAAAAAAATGATGTTGATGCATGTATGTTTTTACTATTTTATTATACATAAGACCATGTGAATTATTAAATCATATATGCATTCATTAATATATACATTTATTGTGCATATGATCGTAAACCTAAACTCTAAACACTAAAAACATAATTCTATAATCTAAAACCTAAATTAATCTAAAATCTAAATCAATTAGATTGAAAGGGCTCAATTTGGCCTAAATCACATCACTGATTACCCCAATTGACTAATTCATTAAATATATGATGATATTGGGGTAAATTTAACCCAAAGTCACTCTTTATAGTCACAAATAGGTTTAACAAATTGAAATTGGCTTTGATTTCCTTTACAATTTGACCAATACCCTAAACCCTAAATCTTATATCATAAACTCTAATTTGTAAGTCCTAAATGTTAAGATTTAAACCCTGAATTCTAAATAAAAAACCCTAAACATGAAACCAATTGATTTCACCCCAATTAACATCCTTTAGAGTAAGAATTAGGTTCACAAGGCTCAATTAGACCTTATATCCTAACACCTAAACCATATACCTTAAACCCTAAAACTTAAACTTGAAACCATAAGCCCTAAGACCTAAAACATAAATCATAAACTCTAAACTCTAAACCAATTGATTTAGCCCCAATTAACATCATTTGGATTAATAATTAGGTTCACAAGGATAATATGTCCCAAATCACATCATTTATTACCCTAATTGACTAATTACCTCAATTTATGATGACATTATGGTAAATTGAGCTCAAAGTCACATTTTATAGTCACAAATAGGTTTCATAATCTAAAATTTCCCCTAATTACCTTTGTTATTGGACCCTATGCCCTAAACCATATACTTTAAAACCTAATCCCAAAACCATAAATCCTAAACCCTAAATCATAAACTCTAAACCTTAAACTAATTGATTTAGCCCCAATTAACATCTTTTAAAGCAAAAATTAGTTCACATGGATAAATATTTCCCAAATCACATTATTAATTACCTAAATATACTCATTATCTCAATTTATGATAATATTGGGGCTAATTTATCTCAAAATCACATTTTGTAGCCACAAAAGGTTTTAAAGAGATTAAATTAACCCCAATTACCTTTATGATTTAACCTTATACCCTAAACCCTAAGTCCTAAACCCTAAACCCTAAATTATAGACTTTAAACCCATAAACATATTTATTTAGTAATAATAAGGTTCACATGGCTCAATTTGGCCAAAATCATATCATTTATTACCCCAATTAACTAATTGTCTCAATATATGATGACATTGGGGATAATTGAGCCCTAAAAACCACATTATTGATTCATAAATATGTTTAATGAGCTAAAATTATCTCTAAACCATAAACCATAAACACTAAATCATAAAATCTAAACTTTAAACCAACTAATTTATCCCCAATTAACATAAATCAGAGCAAGAATTTGGTTCAAATGACTTAATTTGGCCCAAATTGCATCATGTATTACCCTAAGTAACTAATTCACTTAGTCTTTGATGACATTGAGATTAATTGAGCCTAAAATCACATTTTGGAGTTACAAATAGGTTAAATAAGATCGAATTATCCCTAATTTCTTTCATGATTAGACCGTATACCCTAAAACCTAAACCCTATACCCTAAGCCCTAAATCATAAAGAGTTTTGAAGAACATTAATAGTTAATATTAGACACTGAGTTTGATACTTAAGAGTATTAATTTCATCATTTTTGAAATTAATATTTTTTGTAATGTTATTAAAGGCAAAAAAAATTCAAATTTAAAATCCATATCACAAAGAAAAATAATCAACTAAAATCAAGAATGATAACTGTCACAAAAAAATGAATAGAAGCAAAAAACTAAAGCCCAATATTAGCAATAAGAAAAAAAGTTATAAATTTGTACATTAGCTCACTCCCAAAAAAAATATTACACCACACAAAAGGTTTATGTTTTGAGAAAAGGAAATTCTTATTGATTAATTAAAATTAAAATTAACTTATAAATGTAATTCCATACCAAAGCACCAAAAATAAGATTGAAATAATTATAAATAAAAAAGACTAGTTAGATTTTTATTCTAAAACATTTAAAAAATACAAAGTTTTAAATTAGGGATTAATGTAGAGAAAATTAAAGAAAATAATAGAAGTGTAATTGCATATAAGTCTTTAAAAGACTTAAAAACCACAAAATTTTATTTTGTAAACAAATATAAAATGTTGAGTTGAATGGAAAGTGGATGCCTTTTAAAATATTATCGTAAACAATCCAAGATAATACTAATGTACTTTATATATATATATATATATATATATATATATATATATATATATATATATATATATATATATATATATATATATATATATATATATATATATATATATATATATATATATATATATATATACATTGAAAACTTTTGGATTTTAAATCATGTAACCAACGATGTGTTGAAAAATAGGGACTATTAGCAAATTTATCAAAAATGTTCACTTTTTAGAAGATAAAGTGCATGTATCAAGAAAGCATGAACCGATTATTTAAAATAAAGGTTGAGTTGTTATGTTGAATGCTATTTTTTATTAATATAATTTAAAAGCACAAATATATTAAAAGCATATTCACTAGTATTCTAATAAACATTAAAAAAAAACCAATGCACTTATCTACCCAAATAAGATGCCAAAATCAGAGAGATAAAATTATTGATTATTAGGAGAGATAAAATTATTGATTACTATGCACGTAACTATCAAATAAATATGCACTACGTAAAAAAAATATACTATAATGAGAAGGAATAATTAATGTTATTCCAATAGGTCTAATTGAATAATTAAACAATTAGAATTAATGTATTTAGAATTGAATGCTATGAATAAACATTACCAGTTAAATTTTATCTGCTATTGAAATCATACAAATTCTAAGAATAAAGAAAGAAAAGGGCATGTTGTGGTGAGAAGTAGAAAGACAATGCATTAACTTGGATTATAAATAATAAAAAAAGATAAAGATAAAGAACAAGATGTTTACGATAAAAATTGTACCATCAATGAATCAACACTTTCACCTATCATGAAGGTCAAGTTGGAATCATACTTTTCTAATCGTAGGGGTTTTAAAGATCCTAAAGATGTAAAGGGATTTTTATTATAAATTCTAGAAAATAGTCAACAAGTTATCAAATAACTTATTCCATTATAACAATCATAAATATATTTATCGAATCATGAATTAGTTTACGATAGGAATCTGTAATCTATTCTATCCAACAAAAAAAACCTATTAGTTAGATAGTCTCTTGAATAATAGAAACTTGATCCTATAATAAATATGTATATTTAAATAATATCTTCACTTCTTACTTGCAATAGTCCACAAGCTAACCAAATATAGAAGAGATAGATTAAAGAGAAAGAAAGAGAGACAAATACATAATAAAAAGAGAAATCAAACTAAATATAACAAATAAAAAATTAAGCATCTAATCCTAAAGTAAATAAAAAGAATAGAACTGAAAATGAACTAAGAAAAGAATCTTATCGAAACAAAAAAGGAAATAAAAGATGAAACTCTGCTAAGAGAACATTCTAGGAATAAGAGGATCTCTAATAATAGAAATGAAACTAAACCAAGAGACAAACTAAAGGATCTAAAATAATAAGAACTAGAGAATTCAATTAGTAAACTATTCTAAAGAAGCTAACTAAAGATAAACTAAGATTATAAATCAAAGATTAAATCTAAAGGAAGATGAAAATAAAACTTAAGAAATAAAGAGAAATGAACCATCTAAAACTAAAACAAACCTATTGCCTGTTAGATTAAAATAACAATAAAGCTAATGAATTAAATAAAAGATTAGAATTAAACTAAGAAACATAAATAAATCTAGCTAGACTATTTGACAAAATGAAAGATAAAATTGACTCAGATAAATAAGAATATATATATTAAACTAAATCTAATAAAAAATACTAATAAAATTAAATAGAAAAAGACAAAAAATCAAAGATATAAATAACCTAAAATTTATCTAACTAAAACTAAATAAGATTAAACCAAGGATATAAGACAGTATCAAATACTAAGTCGGAAAATCAAAATAAGAAACTAAGTAAAACTACACTTAAACAAACATTTTAATCTAAATGTTAAAAAGAAACAATCTAAAGTAAAATTGACATAACTTAAAATATATCTATAATTATCAAAGTAAAAAGAGCAACAATCAGAACTAATCTAAGACTAAATAATAGAAATAACTAAACTACTTAGAATAGAAAAGACTATAGATTAAAATAATATTTAACAAAAGAAACTAGATTTAAAATAAATATGAAGGTTCTAATGTATTAAAGTTATAATTGATTAATTATAAAATATGTGTGATTCTAATGATGAGAGTCATCTTAGTAGGAAAAGATAAATTTCAATGAAAAAACCAACATCCTTTCTCTACAAAACTTTGAATGACAACTTTACAATTGAATAGATTAATGAAATGTCATAGAATAGCGAAATGGTCATCATTATTCATGTTGAATACTTGAAATATGTGTACAGGACTACAAATAGAAATAATTAAAAGATATTAAACTTAGAAAACATTAGATAATCAGTAATAGATGATAAATATAAGTGGATATATCTATGTTGCATAAGTGATTACTCAATTATTAGATAAATTAACATTGTGTCTATCTGCAAAAGTTGTACTATCTCAGAACAGTAGCATATAAAGAAGAGATAAATGAAGGACTTTAGAAAATACTTAAATCTTCAATACGTGTTGTTCTTCTATCTTCAAATTAATGTTTGATCTCTTGTAATACCATCAACTTAGTTGTGAAATAAGTTACAACTAACTTTAGTTAGTTATTGGTTAATGTCAACTAATTAGCTTTTAACAAAGTCAATTAATCAAACTAAAATTGGTTAAGGATAGATTTAATTAAAACTTTAAAAGTCTTAATTTGATCAAGATATTTAAAATAATAGACCTGGGGCACTAAACCTTAATGGGTGGGGATCTATATTAATTAATAATATAGTAGAATGCACACTAATCACAAAATAATAAATCAAAAATAGATAAATTCTACTTATGTTTAAACCATAAAAAAATTTAATTAACTTAACATATATAATTATATCAAAATTTTAGAATCATTTTATTCACCCAAAACTCACCAAAATTTATCAAGTCTAAAATATTAAAGTGTCAAAACAAAATATCAAGTTCTTCATGAAAACGTTGAACACTAAATAAAAATTATCCTTTAGATAACCTGTAATCCTCTGAATTGGATACAACTTCAATTACTTATTTATCCTACCCAAGAAGATAAACATTATACTCCATTTTAGTTGTGATGAATGATAGCAATCTAGTCCTTGAATCAGTCATGCTATCATCAACCTCTAACTTAACTCTTTTAAGCACCCTGACTTCTCTCAGTGCTTGAGGTTCACTTATTTTTGTAGCATTATTCTTTTCAGTAGTCTAAGATGGAATGTCTATACTTTTCCTTCTATTAACACATCCCTAACCTCCCAAACTTAAATTTTTAGACCTCAAAAGTGGTTCACTATGAGAACCTGACAAACTCAACCTTATACCTTTTCCACTAAGGCCTGCATTAGATGGGAAAGGTATATCTAAAGGAATAACTATTTTTTCAAGGTCATTGGCATGGGCTATCTCCACTTCAAGCTGATTGGGTTGATTAACAAGAATTTGATTGGCAAGCAATGGATCATCAATTAGATCACCTCTAAAATTATGGGGTTGCGGTGGTAAGAAATGAGGATCTTGCTCTAAGTGATGAGATGAACTACCTTGAGAGTGTGCATGAGTTCAAAATCTATGGCCAAGAAAACCTATATAACCCCTATAGCCTCTATTGACTAGGTTAATAGGTAGATTATTTAGAATATTCCAAAAATCCAAGTCATAAGCATCAAAATGAATAGACATCCTTGTGCCCCTAGGAAATCTAGGCCAAAAATGTCCAGCATGAAGCCTAGACCTATTAATACCTCTGCTAGACCCTGATTGACTACTGCCTCTATTGGAATTTTTTCCCTATCATCCATCATTATTACTCCTAGTTGGTTGGTCCCACTAGACATATTGAATAAGATGAAAGATAACAACCATATCTAAGCCCTAAAATAAATGTTCATAAAGACAGACTGCAAAATGAATATAAAAACTACATTATATTGAAAGCACTATATTAAATATGAATTCATACTATATTGATCTTCATAAATCAAATGTAAAATTTTGATATCAATTTCAACAAAATTTAATCTCAATATCCATTTTAAAATCAAATTTTAAAACCTCAATATTGAGATTAAGTTTCAAATAAAACTTTAGCTGATTAGCCTATTTCTCATCTTCAAAAAATAACTTAAATTCCCAAATTGTTGAATCATATTCACACTAAAACCAAACAAGACTCCAAAAATGATCATTATCATACCAAATACATAATAGATAATTAACTTTAACTAACTGTTCAAGAACTCATGAATGCTTATATCCATAGTCATCTACATGAACCCAGAATCATATAGAACACATGCAAACTGATCATATAAATAAATTGATGTAGACTATCAAATTTATGTAGAAATATTCACTATACCCTCAAATGTATTCAAAATATATCAAAATTAATTATCCACTACTAATTTAAAATGATTTACCTTCCTATATACATGAATGCTTATTCACAAATTAGAGACATAAACCTTAAGTTTGTTACCAATTTCAACAAAGGTATCTGCATGCTCTCTACTCTACAATATTTTAAATTTGAGACTAAAAAATTTTTGCATGATGACAATTGGCAAGAATTTAATATTTTTTGATACTTCTACAGATTTTGTATAAAGTTGACACTTATTTCAACCCAAAATAGAAAAGAAATTGTATATTGAAAAGGTTATCCAAATGTATATCATAGATAGAATCCCTAAAAACTCAAATATTCAAGCATGACAATTATTGAAAAATCAATATTTCATATACAATTAACAAATTATCTTTACCATTATTCTATAATCAAAAGAATAAATCTAAATTTCAGCCACCCAAAAATTCATGTAACATTTAATGCTGAATTGAACACTATTACCAAAAATATTCTTCAAGACAGGTTTTCAATCATAACATTCAAAAATACAAACTCAAGCTTCATATTTAAAACTTAAGTAAAAAATTCTCATTTATTTCCTTCTCAAAAGACATCAAATTTCATGCATATAACCCTAACCATTTCAACACAATCGAACTTCCAACATGATACAAAATCAAAACCCTAAACATATATAAAATGGCATGTATAAATTTTTTATACCATCTTCAAAATAATGATAAATTATTTCCATTTTAAGACTAAAAATAGAAAAAATTCTACATGTGAATCTATTAAATTCTTATCTAACCTTTCCTTTTAGAAAACAAAACTTCTCTCAAAATGCAAAGGTTTATTATAAGAAATCTGCTTATTCTCTTTACATGACTACATGCACAAATTTTCTATAAAACTCAAGCCATTCAACCAAATAATATTAATATATTTAAAAAAATTCAAGGAAAATAACACCTTTCCAAAAATAGACATGGATAAATTTCATTTTTAGACTGCAGTTCTAAGTTTCACCTCATAAACAAAACAAAGACTATATGTAAAGATTACTAAAGATTTCAACACTAATCATACTTCCAAAATACCAAAAATATTATAATTTCATTTTCATGCAAACCATAAATCACCTAAAACTTTCCTTTTTCATTTAAAAATTCATCCATCCACAGAATTTTTGAAAAAATACTAATAAAACTTGCCATTGGCATACCTAGTTTGACACTCAAAGCCTTCACTAAATATTCTTTTTGACCTTTGATCTGCAACTCACCTACTATCCTACCAAAGCTTCACTCCCATATCAATTTGGTAATTGAATGATCATAAATGAATAAAATCAAACCTTTTATTTTCCAGCATGAGCCTATAACCATCTGAATGATGTGCTAACTTATTATTGGCTAGAATTTACTAATGGTGTACTTTAAAATAGTACTAAGTAATTTATCAATTGATAAAATTTAATAATAAACTAACCTTCATGCTAAACACTTTACCAAATTCCATCAACTAAGGATATCGGTCAATAATTAATGCCCAACACCACCAAATCTTTGAATAATCCTAAAGCACATAATCTAACTTAAATGCAATGGCCATCTTACTAGCCTCAATGTCCTATCTACCAAGTGGTGTCCAGCTCACCAGTTACTTGCTTTGTCATATATCTAAGGATCCCATTACTTATGCATTTTCATGATGGACCTAACATCATTTGATTGAAAATTTAGGTTGGGGGGGGGGTGTGCAAGGGCAGGGGCAGGGATGAGCACATAATCTAACTTAAATTCAACGGCCATCTTACTAGCCTCAAAGTCCTATCTACCAAGTGGTGTCCAACTCACCAATTACTTACTTTGTCATATATCTAAGGATCCCATTACTTATGTATTTTCATGATGAACCTAACATCATTTGATTGAAAATTTAGGTGGGCGGGGGGTGGCAGGGAGAGGTGTGGTTTTATAAAATAAGCATAACACAAGAGTAGAGTTAAAATTGTCCCTCAATAATGTGGTATCTTGTTTAACTCTTGACCATGGTGGTTTCTACTTGGTCGCTCTTTGTAAGGCTTTTTTATTGATGGGATAGGGTCTTGATAAACCTAATATTTATCAAAAAATAAAATATAAAAAATAAAAACTATTTATAGAAGGATGATATGTAATAATGAATAATAGAAATATAATTATCGTATTAGGGAATTTGTGGTAAGTAGGTAGGGCATAAGTAGGAAGAAGACACTCGGATGCAATAAAACACAGAGATAATTAAAAAAAAATTTCCTTGATAAAAATAAATAAATCTCTATGCTTAAAATGAGACTCAAATATTGAAGGAAAGTGAGACAAGATAAAAGTCTATTTTAAATCCCTACAAATATTACAAATAAAGATAAAGTTTAACAAATAACACTAAGAAAAAAATTGAGCTGAAACTAGACTAATACCAACAACATAAGTGCATAGAATAGAAAAAAATGCTAAATAGTTAGCTATATTGATTGATCTAGGATAAACTAAAAAAAAGCAATGTGAAAGGGTGGGGGCCCACTCAAAACTCTGCAATCATCCTTAATAAAAAAAAAATTAACTTCAATTCTAAATTCCATTCCCATTTGCTACATGTAATGCCAAGTCTAGTAAATATAATATTTTTTTATTATGCGTAATAAAATTGGTTGTATTTATCTAGGTTTAAATGTTAGTGTGTATTTTAAAGGAATCACTTATGCTTTCGCCTTATACTCCAAATTATATTTTGAGCAGCATTTTATCTAGAATATTTAGATATATCAAATGGTAGTCATAAAACAAATTTTATTTCTATGTTTTAAAACTATTATTTTATTAAATTAATAATTAGTTTTTTATTTTTTAATTAGGTGAACTGGAGTTAGAATTTGATAGAAGAAGCAATAATTTTTATAAATATAAATTATAACATCCCCAAGTGATAATATTTTTTACAAATTTAATTATTTGTACTCAAAATAAAAATAGATTTATTCTTACTTTCAAACCATGGTGTCAATATATGGTGTTTCAGAACACTATTTAGTCATGGTGAAAGAGCATTCTTACTATCAAACCATGGTTCTTGTCTTTTGATCCACACACTAAAATATTTAATGTTAGACCAATCTAGGTAAGACTTGATTATATTCCATTTTGATTTTGGATATATTTCTGTTTCAAATCCATAGGCATTTCTTTAGGTGAATTCTTATATGTGGAATCTAAATCTATTTTTCATTCTAATGTTGCTTAGATTCTGGTTAATTTGGTTATTTTAAAATAACTTCCTGAGTCTATTGAGTTGTATGTTTTGGATCAACTATGGAAGTAATATTTGGATTATGAAAGCTTACATTTTAGATATAAAAATGGTTTTGAAACATGAAATATTGTCACTTATTATAATATCTCTGAGACTAAAAATAGGTATCTTTGTGGAAGGATGCCATTCCTTAACACTCTTTTGTTAAAAATGATATAAAAAACATGGATTTTAAGAGTGATTAGGAAAAACCTTAGGAACATCTAGATTTAGTTCAATATGAACCTTTAATAATGAATAACACATCTATGGTTAAGAAAAATAAAGTTTCATCAGTAAAGGATAATAATGATTCATCAAATTAATAGATAGTGTAGATCCATTTTAAAGAATTAATCCATTAGATCAGACATCTATGAAGTAATTTAATTCATTAATTTCATTTGAAATCCCCATTCTAGTCTACTCTAAGGAAGGAGGAGAATGTATTATTTTTGGGAAGAAAAAGAAAGGTTTAGGTATATATAATCTTTTAAAAATGACTCTTAGATCAATAATAGTCATTGTATTAGAAGCTTTTTAGTTATTTTTTGTTTGAATAGTTTGGGACAAACTTTATTTCTTTATCTGGCTTCTTGGCCATGTCTGTTTCATTTGTGTATAGGGTTTTTTTGGTATATCTAGGATATTAGGCCTCATCTTTATTCTTCATGTCTATAATCAGTTCCCTAGTTCCAAATAGCCTCTTTTTTAACAATAATAAAAAAATAGATCCATTCTTAGGCTTCTAATTTAAATTAGTCATCACATGAGTCATGGATTTATGTACCATTATTTGTATCAAATTACAATCAATTTTTTTTGTATGTGCAATGTGAAATTTTAAGCATGCTAAATTATTAAAGCATATATTTATTTCACTTAGTGTTTTAATATTTTATTATGATTTATATGGTAATGTTGAATAATAAAAAAAAATTAAACCCATTCGAACTAGATGTATCATATTAGAAAATTATAAAACTTAAATATTCGCTAAGTGAAGTTTATTATGTATGAATTTGGAATTAACGTAAATTTATAAAGTGGCTCATACTCCTTGTGTCTATTTTTACTAATTATAGACAAGGGATACATATATGGTTATCTTGTGTAACTATATGTACCAGATAAAATGTGTGTAATAGTAAAAATATGAACCAGAGCAAATAATTTAATTAAAAAATAAAATTTAAATATTAAATAAGTTATTCATTTTTTCCCATATATTTTTTCTTATTTTATGTTAATAATTAACTATCATACATATGTTAGATAAATATATGAAAAAAGATACCAAGAGATAATAGTTATTAAGTGCCCCATTCCATTTGCTTAAAAAATCTAAATTATTTATTTAACAACTCCAAAATCATATTTGCATCTTGGGAATGATCTCTTAACATATTTTACATACATTTATCTAAGATATGTATGTTAATTTCTATTCTAAAACAATTTTTTTGTCAAAACATGCAATTATATGTCCAAAAATATAAAAAATTGATTGTCAGTCGAAGGATAATTATTCTTCCTTATTCAATACAAAAAAATAAATAAAAGTTATTTATTTGTATTTATTTTACAACAATAAAATTTAATTATTTACTACACAAATTGTCTTTTCAAGAAGATATTTAAATGATATCATGGAGGTGATCAGTAGGTAAAAACATTTCATATTTAACACTTTTACATGTATTTTTATGTTAACCCATATATAGTCAACAAGAATAAGTTGTAATATTTTATAACCTACTGATAGTTTAAAATAAAGTTTATAGTCATGACACTATTTTGCATCTCACCTAAATATTGCATACTAATTTAAGAGAATATCTTGAACTTGGTTTATGTTATTAATTTATTTGGTTGAATGTTTGGAAGAGGGGTGGTGAATTTAAATAAAAATAAACCTAAATGTTAAATGTCAAATGATCAATAAAATTTCCTATACAAATTATACTTTTTGTTTTATATAATCTTATATACTATAGTATTGAGACTCTACATGTTTTTCATAAACTCACGGTCTAATGTCAAGAATCGATCAATGAGTTTTAGGGATTTGACTTGATTACCTTGTAACTTTTAATATTAAAAATATTTAGAAACATATTAAATTATAAATTCCTCAATAAAAAAAAAAAAGACACTTATCCTATTAATAAATTTAGTTATTTTTAATTATTGATCATTTCTAGTGTTTCAATATTTAAGTTCAAAAGAAAATATTAAATAAATATTATCTATATTTATATTTTATATCCTGATATTAAAAGTGAATTAATTTTATATGATAAATTAATTAAAATAATAATATTTTTATTAATTTTTTATATATTGATGATATTATTTTTCTTAGAATACATAACAAGTTATTTTATATTAAATTTTATGATTATTATTTTGAGTTCCATAGATTTTTTAGTTAAAATTAAATAATGATTGTCAATTTTTTTTCATATTGTAAGAAAATTTCAAAAAGTTTATACATTTGAAGCTGAAAACCTAATAATATCAGCCAAAAAACCCTTAATTCAAAATATGTAAACTAGAACTACTCTCAAGAAACATTTATAGAATATAAAAAGCGATAACATTGTGGCACTAAAAAAAAAGAAATAAAAATAACCAAAAGAATCAAGAAAACATCATTCAAGAATTTTCGTCAACAAGGACCACCAATAGACCCTTAAAAAAATTGGTCATCATCACATTGCATTCCCACAACCCCATAACCATCAACATGTCCCAGATGGCTTTCCAAGATAATAGGCCCCTAGTAAGTAGGATTTACAGGTGGGGAAAGTATTCAATTTTATAAATAATATCCTATATGTATTAGAACTCCTCATAAAAATCATTAGATCCTCAATATCTTTCAAGTTACCATTCTAATTTACCTTTTCATTCTTCAGATCGATCTCATTAAGAAAGTCATCAATAATTTTAACATATTCAGGGTTACAGTCACTCCAAATTTTAGTATTATAATTCCCACTATGAAGACCAATGGTAATAACCATAACATAATCAAATTCAAGAGGCAAAGTATAATTTTACTCTCTTCCACTAGCCACAACCCTTATAGACCTAAGATCCTCTTTATCATTAACCCCTAGAGGATATATAACACCTCCCTATATGTAGATGTCCATGCATACATCCCATTCATATCAGGACCCAATAACCTAAATCATATAGTTATAGGATCCTCAGTCTAATCAAAATAGATCAACTTCATGATTTGCCACTCATATTGAGAAACATGTACTTTAGTAGTAGTATTATGATTGATTCTACAGATAGGAGGAGTAGTCATTTTTAGGTACCCACCATTATCTAACAAGTTTTTATAGAAAATATTAAGCATGTATGTACTCAAAAACTTCTCCAACTTATATTCCAAAATTTTAAGCTTCAAGTATTGATTTTTGACTTTGAATCCTAATACCATGTTATATACAGTCCTTCATTGGTGAGTGTAAATATTTGATTATATTTTAAGAATGGTGGATTGGTTGGAGTACTATGTATTAATATGATGGGATATATTATTTCAAGTTTGGAGTGGTCATGAATTATTTTTTGTTAGTATATATAAAGTTTGAAAGCATTTAGAAATATCTTTCAATTATGCAGATTATCTTTTTGGAATACATGTTTCTATTGATGGAGTGGTGGGTGTAGTCTACATGCTCAAATTTGATTTATGTAAGATATATATGCTAGTGTTTGTTGTATATGAATGTTAAGATAATGCATGCAATCATATATCCAAAAATCTCATAAAATGATTGTTACTTTGAGAAATAACTCTCAATATTTATTCAATAGCAATAAATAAATTTAAATTTATTTATTTATTTTTATTGTATTTAAAGAATATTTATTTATTCATTATACTTAGTCCTTTTTGGATGATCTCAAAATGTCAGCTTGTTGGTGGTGGTCAATGGTTTAAAACATTACATATTTATCACTTTTACATGTATTTTCATGTTAACCTATAGACAATCGACAAGAACATGCTATAATATTTTCCAACATACTAACATTACGTTCGCATGTCTCTTCATGGCAGTGTTTTTACTCTCACCTTTCTTTCCTACTAATTTAAGGGAAAATATTCAACTTGATATATGTTATTAATTTATTTGGTTTAATAAATTTTGATTTTTAAGAAAAGTGAATTTAAATACCAAGGACCCTGAGTGTTAAAGGTGAAATGATCCTTCACATTCCTTATGTTTATTCCTATTTTTATTTTATATAATATTACATACCATAGTATTGAGATTACATATTCTTCATAGACCCTAAAAGTCCCAATCCAAGGATGTAGCACCCTCATGTGGTACATCCAAAACCAACTACAAAATTGTTCTCTTAACTAACTTCATTATTCTCGTGCAAAGTGAATTAACCCATTGATAAAAACACATTAAAAAAAACTCACATCTACTTATAATAATGAATATTATTTTATAATCCATAATTAATCCCTTCATATTGATATGGAACATCAGCTACATTAAATGTGGTGTGATAACCACTAGGTTATGATCCTAGACATATGGGTTATGTGCCCACATTAAATAATTCCTCAAGGTTTTTTTCCATTCTTATCTTGTTTAATAATTTTTTCCTTCACTCAATATAATGCTTCCCATTTCAATCATGCATAAGTATCCATGTTTTCATTGTATGACCATCATGATGCATCAAAGTTTCAAACCACTTTGTCACATATGGTTAAGTGATTGAAGTCTCATTGCAGGCCAAGATTAACTTGGTTACATAATTATATAAGGTTTACAAGGATATCCAAATTAAAACTAAATGATTACTTGAGTTACCTACATATTTTTATTCATATAGATGTCAACCTTTACCCAAGTGCTCATAGGATAAGGTGATTAACTAAGTCATTAGGATTGCTAGTTGGGTGACACCATGCCCCATTTTTAAAGTGTCATATGTTATGTGGCATAAAATCACACCATCATAAAATGGATTAATCATATGAATACATTACTTACCCTTTAATTATGAACTAGTTTCAAGATAATACTTAGTGCCTTTTGATTATCTTACAACCTCATAACCCTAAGTCTCTATGTTACATAAGAATACTGAGAGGTTTATGAGAAATGGTATGAAGACACACATCATGTTGTGACTAATTCATTGTCTTGTAGTACTAATCCCCTATAGAATTACATAAAATAACAAGATTTAAAGTCATAGAGTGGTGACATATGGGTAAGAAAAATTACCTCACAATCTCACACTGCTCGGTAACTATGCTAATTCTATTATAAACTAAGAGGTGTGAGAGTGAAAAAATGTGAAACATTTTTAGTAGCTATTATTTCATAAACTTATAATTTTGAGGCTCCAAAATGATTTAATTCACACTTGATATAGTGAAAATGTGTGAATTCATGACTCATGGTATATAAGAGTAAGCTAGGATTTTTACTTAGAAATTTTGTGACAAGACGGGCCATAATACATCATTGATGCATGGCACAATAATATGTATTGTGCAAATATGTGTCTTAGAAATAGGATAATGAACCAAAATACTATCAAGACAATAAAATACCAATATGTAAATCTTCTAAAACAATAACCTACATTGATTCATGTATTGAATGATTCAAATAATTAAAAACCATACATAAATAAGCCTCAACTCAGAATTGGAGTTGACATGAAAATTTTAAAAATCTAAAAATAAATAAAACTCTAGCTATTATTTTTAGCAGTTGCTTATTTCAATATGTTTTGCATAGAAGCATTCACAACTCTAAAAATATCCAAAAATAAACTAAATGTTAAAATTAACCTATCAAAAGAATATTAAGTGAATTTAAATTTTGGTTACAAAAATAGACAATTTATAAAATTATTAAAATATCAAAAATAATATTAAACTACAATTTCCAAAACTCAGAAGGTCACGTATGGCCTCTGAAAAATATTGAAAATGTCTATAACTAGCAGTCTTAATTATGTCTACACCAAACTTTTTGAGACAATCATTTTGGTGTGAAGATGATAAAATAGATCTATGGATCAAAAAAATTGGCCTCCAGAAGTTTGAACTTTTTTTATACATCATTCTCCTCTAATGGAAAACTATTTAACTCTTACATGTTGCTCTAATTGTACTAATACCAGTTGTTCTTATCAATATTTTTTAGTTCGCATTATGTAATCTTAGTTTAGTCTTCATGTTGTAATCCTTTTTAATTTATCAATTATCTATCATAACTTCTTTTCCTTGTGTTTAATGTCTTCTTATCTTGAACGTGCATTATCATTTATTTTTTCTACTTTGGCCCCTGTTACTACCGGTATACTTATTCATCTTATTCACCTTCACCATGTTCTCCATGGAAATCATATAAATATGAAACATTAAATACTGGAAAGATCAAAATTCTATGGTAAAATCAACCCATAAACATTTTTATTTATTTTATTCATAATTTTGCATGGTTTAATTTTTTTGTACTTCAACTTCTTATACGTACCTCTCAAAAATATCTTTTTCCTAAAGTAAAAAATCACTAAATCTCCTTCTTAAAATATTTTTGACTTTCTTTAGGTATCTTCTACTACTTTACACTTCCCATTATATTCCTATAACCTTTATCTTACTTCTTATTGTAACTAATGTATATATTCTGAAAATGCTTCTACATCATTACTAAGTCTTTCTGTAATTGGTAATTATACCAAATCTAAAACACTCAGGCTTTATCACATAAATAATTTGAAATGTTAATTTTCCTATTGATCTATTCAATAAATTATTATATGTAAAAAATGATTGTGGTAAAGCTAAGTCCCATTGCTTGGGTTTGTTTCCAACTATGACTATCAATAAATTTTACAAGCTCTTGTTTACAATTTTTGTCTGTCCATTTGTTTGGGGGTGATTATGAAATATTGAACTTTAGTTTACTCTCTATCTTCCTCCATAAAGTAGTCAAAAAATTACTTCAAAATTTCATGTCCCTATTTGATGTAATGGTTTTTAGAATAATGTGCAATATGACAATATCCTTAAAAAATAGATCTACAACTCTAGTGGCATAATTGGATTTCTTGCATGTAACAAAATAAACATTCTTATAAAATTTATCTACAATAACAAAAATGAAATCATTAATTCTATGTGTGTTTGGTAATCCCAACATAAAATGCATACTCAAATCTATCCATGGTCTACTTAGAATTGGTAAGGGCATGTACATATATGTATTTTATACACATCATTTTTCCACATGATATATTCTACATCTTGAAACATGTCTTGTTAAATCTCTCTTCATATTTTTCCAAAAATTCTTATCCTCCACCAAATCTATTGTATTTTTCTTACCAAAATATCTAGCCAAACCACCGCTATGTAGTTATCTTCTAATGTTCTCTCTTAGAAACCCAAATAGAACACATAATTGCTTCTCTTTTAAGATATAACCATCTTGCATAATATACTCATCATAAAAATTTCATATATCACTTGCTAATGGATTATTGTATTGCTTAGCTATTTTCCCAAATTTTGGATCAGTATCATATAATTGCTTAATAAATTCAAATCCAACTACTTCACTTATCATAGTAGTTATCAATAACACTCACCTACTCAAAGCATCAACTACCTTATTCTATTTTCTTGATTTTTTCTTGAGTAGGAAAGTATAACCTTTTATAAAATATACCCACTTTGTATGTCTACTATTTTACTTATTTTAAGTGTTCACATACTTCAAATCCTCATG
Source organism: Torreya grandis (assembly GCA_037957365.1). NCBI lineage: Eukaryota > Viridiplantae > Streptophyta > Pinopsida > Cupressales > Taxaceae > Torreya > Torreya grandis. Next base: position 1,012,158 of record JARHVA010005532.1, on the reverse strand, counting down.
ATCAGTAAATAAGATAAACTCCTTAAGCACCAGGTAATGTATCCAATTTCTTAATGTTTGTACAACATCATAAAATTCAAAATCATATGTAAAATACTTTATTTTTACCTCATTTAATTTATCACTAAAATATGGTATTAGCTTCCCTTCTTAACACAACACAACACCAATTCATAAAAATTAAGCATCATACTCAACCTCAAACACATTGATAAAATATGGTAATACTAAAATAGGATTTTTCATAATTATTTTTTAACAACTCAATGATTTTTGTTGCTTCTCTTGTCCATGAAAATTATTTTAATATCATAGAATTTATTATTAGTTAAACAAAACTACTAAAATTCTTAATGAAATTTATTGAAAAAGTTGTTAAACCATGGAAACTTATTACCTTTGTGATGCTCCTTGAGATAGGCCACTCAACAATTTCATTTAATTTTTATTCATCCATTCTTACATTTGTTGAAACTAAAAATCCTAAAAATATAAAACTATTCTACATAAGACTCCACTTCTTCAAATTTGCATAGATCTTATCTTTTATTAACAATCCTAATACCATTCTCAAATGATATATATGATCTTCTCTAATCTTACTGAATATTAAAATATCATCAAAATGAACCACCACAAACTTACCATTATATTTTCATATCATTATGTTCATCACCCTCATAAACGTATTTGGTGCATTAAATAAACTAAATGACATCACCGTCCATTCATATAAACCATGTCTAGTCTTGAATATTATTCTTTATTCATCTCCTTCAAAAATATAAATTTGATAGTATCTGTTCTTTAGATTAATCTTTGTATAATATTTTTTTTCTACAAAAACATCTATCATATCATGTAAATGAGATATAAGAAATCTATAATTTAATTTATTTTATTTCTTGATCTACTATCCACACATATCTTCCACCCTCAATGTTTATTTAGAGTTATAAACGTTAGTGTTGTACATGGACTCATGATATCCCTTACTACACCCTTCCTCACCAATTTAATAACTTAGTTATTTAATTCTACATGTTCTATTGGACTCATCCTTTAAACTTCTTGATTGGGTAGAGTTTATCCTAGAATGAAATTAATATGACGCTGAATATTTATCTTTGATGGCAAACCATCTAGTAATTCATCAGGTATAACATATGTATATTATTTTAACACTACTAATACATCTATTAGTACTTACGCTACTTCTATGTCTTATTTTTAGCTATTAATGCATAACATTAACCTTTCATCTACATATATTTGATAAATTCTTTTACAGATAGAGAGATTTCAGCTTGCCCTTCTTATTTAAGATATAAAAAACTAAATTCATACCACCTTTATAGCAACTATACATGTTCTTTTATCCATCATGAAATGCTTTTCTCTAAAACTTCCATGGCATTTACAATAACACATGGCATGCATCCACTAGAATAACATCATACTATATTTATTCCTTATATTTTTTACCTATATAAAACTTAATTAAGCACACTTTATCTATTTTAACTTCATTCCCTTTCTTAAAATATAAAATTTGATAAAGATTAGGATGCTTTTCACTCTCAAAACCTAGTTTCTCAATCATGTCTTGAATAACCATATTTTTACAAATACCACCATCTATATTTATTTTACATATCTTACCTCATGAATTACACCATGTTCAAATATATTTAACTTCAACCATGCATCAACACCTTATTTATTTTTCACATGTTATTTCCTTGGAGTAAACTTTTCTTCTCATAATTGGATTTTCTCCAATATCTTCTACTACAAATTTATTATTTTTCTCTTTTATTTTAGCTTCAATTAAATTCAATCTTGGGTAACACTCTTTCCTCCTTTCATGATATTTGTACTGTGCACACCCAACCTCTTTATAACCTTCTTCTCCACACATCTAAAAAACATAAGACCTACATTGATTTGGAAACTAAACTCTACCACCACCATAGCTTTATCATTTCTGAAATCATCTTCCTCTTTCTTGGCATTGAAACCCTTGTCTATTATCATCTTCTATTTTTACACCACATGATGATTCTCCTCTAGTGATATTAAACACACCTCTATTTGTATTAAATCCACCTCATCCCCCTATTGGATGGGATTGTCCTTTTCTTAGCCCAATAGATGTTCTTCTAAAATTTTGTCTAATTTGTTTTTATTCTACTTTTAAAGCTAATTGATAATGTTCCTTCATTAAAAATATTCTATACATGATTAATTAATATATAATAGAACATTTCAAACCATTTACATACCTTGCAACCATCTATTCTTTTGTTTCATCATGATTCAGAAATATGGAAATATTCTAAAACTTAGTTGTATACTCTTGTATACAATGAGCATTTTGACTCAAGTTTTTTAATCTTTTATCTTGGACTTTTACATAACCCACCCAAAGAAATTTCTCTTAGGCCTCAACATCTTCTCCATATTTTTCAAATTTATCTTCTCTTTACCTTTTTTTTCTATATTCCTTTCTATAGGTGATCCCACCAAATCATTGGATTTCATTCTAATTTCATGCATGTAAACATTAACTTCTTATCTTCTCTCACAAATTTCAATTCAAAAAATTCTCCATATTATTCATCTAGTTTATCAACTCCACTAAATTTAAACTTCCTCCATAATCTAGAATATCAACCTTGATTCCTTCATTCACTTATTCTAAACATCTAACCATCCTCTCTTCTATTAATGGTGTTTATTTCTATTGTGCCTCATCTTACATAATTACACATTCATGATTTGTGTCATCCTCAACATCATATTATGATCCCCTCGTATTTTATTTGCCTCTACAACTCATACATAGTCATGTTCATCTAACGGATTATTCCTCATCCTCTCACCATTTCTTAAACCTTAAAGATTCAAACATTCTCTAATACAAAATATTGAAGCTCAATACTATCAAGATAATAAAATACTAATAGGCAAAGCATCTAAAAAATACTATGTATTCATTCATATATTGAATGATTAAAATAATTACAAACCATGCACAAATAAGTCTCAATCTAGAATTAGAGTTGACATACAAATTTTAGAAATCTAAAAATAAATAAATCTTGACCTGTTATTTTTAGCATCTTTTATTTTTAATTATTTTTACATGCAAGCAAATATAGCTATAAAAATATCCAAAAATAAACTAATAATTAATATGTTTTGCATGAATATTATTTGAAGTCCAAGTCTAGTTAAAAAGATATATAATCTCTTAAGTTAGGAAAATATCAAAAGTAATATTATACAATAATTTCAGACTCTTATATTGTCATATATGGCTTCTGGAAAATATCAAAAATGTTTATAATCGGAAAGGCTTGGTTATGGATGAATTGATGTTTTTAAAAAATTCATTTTGGCATGGATATGGGCTCAAATAGATCTATTGATCAAAACATATGGCCTCCAAAATTTTAGCCTCTTTTTATGCATTATTGAGAAAAGATGACAAGAGGTAGGTTGCACCAAAATCCATTTTCAAACACTTAAAAAAACCATCTAAATTAAAATTTTGAATAAACAACACAATTAAATTTATTTCCATGTGACTTTGAAATAAAATATTTCTAAATATGATGGCATGTGGCTGAACCAAAAAGATAGGAATTTAATGTGAATAATCATAAAGGTGCATGACTAAGACACATATCAAACTTTCCTAGAATTAACTAAGTCTATATAAAATTGAGGTAATCTAATTTTAAGCCTTATGACTAAGCCTAAACATATCCATCTAGTGCAAGGAAGTATATAAATTCAAAATTTGACACTAAGTATTTAGTGAAAATCACCTAAGGGCAATCGCATAAACAAGCACCTAGATTCTTGGGTTTCTATAACAATATAACAACCCAAGACCCAACTTCTAAAGGAAGTTTGGAAAAAAAGATGATAAAATAGTTTTCCTATGATGTATTTATTTTCCATGTATTCAAAGTGGCATCCTTTTTTATAAAAGTTTGATCCATTAAAATCAAGGTGCTATTCAATTCTTAAGGGAAATCCAACCCATTTTTGAATAGTACAATCTAACTATTTGAGCATATATATGTGTGTACATAAATGCAGATAGATTCAATCAAGACCAATATATCATCTATGTAGATAATGATAAAATCAAAATATATTGAGAAAATCTTATTCATCATTTCTTAAAATATGTTAGGAGTAGTCTTTAAGCCAAAAGGTAAGATGTTCCATTCATATTGTCCAAATGGAGTGACAAATGCATTTCTTAAATAAATACTATCAGATGGTTTAGAAAATCCCTATAGGTTTACTTCAATAAATTTTAAATAGTTTCAAAAAAAATACCATTCTACTCACAAAGAAATTCTTGCTATTATAAAGGCTTTTCAAGATTTTACGTTCTTTGTGAGATCAAAAAAAATTCTTGTTAGATCTAGTTTGAATAACTTTATGAGTATTCTTCATTTTACTGATAATCTAAAGAAATGATATATGATCAGGTTAACCAAGTGGGAAACATTCCTATTAGATTTTGATTTCTCTGTTGAACACATTCTTGGAAAGAAGAACTATCTTACTGATTTTATATCTAAAGATTTTAATTAAGAACAGTCAGTTATGGCAATAATAGTTTTAGAAGTTCATGATGAATTTCATCAGCCTATATGGAGAGCTACTCCATTTTTCACTAATTAGTGAACTCAAAAAATCAATGCTCTCATAAGAAAATCTCATGAAACTTTTTCAAACCTCAATAAAACTCATTTGGTATGAACATCTCAGTTTCAAGATCCTGATGATAAAATATGGCATTCCACAAATGAAGCTAATAATCCAATGTTTAATAGTATAAATAATCCTTTTAATAATTTCATTTACAAACATAGTTTTGAATTATTGATCTAATGGTCTACCTTCTGACCATGTTTTAATCCTATAGTAGAGAATTTTTTATCATCTGCTAAAATTCTAGATTTTTTATATGAATTTCAAGATTATATTATGCCAATGAAAGGTTCTAATGATTCTATTGTTCATATCCCTTCAGATCAAGTAAGAAATATATTTATTACTTTATAGATACCTTTTAGGATTAAATTTGAAATATTTTTAGTTTAGAATTGTCAATCTAATCTACATGTCAGTTTACCTCCTGCATAACTGTTAGTGGATCTTTAGAAATGGTTCACTATAATTCATCAAGTTGTATTTCCTCCTACACCTAGCGGTCATATCTTGAGAATTCCATCAACTTTGTACATGGACCACACTGACCTTGATTCTAGTGATGACAACCATTATTCTCCCCAAGGAGAATATGAATTGAACGATGATGATTGAATTTGTATATAAATGTCAATATATAAATTGATATAAAGAATAATAGAATCATCTCTCTCTCTCTCTCTCTCTACACACACACACACACACACACACACACACACACTTTTTATCTTGTTATCCTTACCATTAGGGGTAATGATCGACACTCGACATTTTAAGGCTACACAGAGTGATTATAAAAATGCTATTACAAAATATATCAAGGTAATTCCACACAATAAATATATCGTAAACATTATATTTAGAAAAAAAAATCTGATTCACAAGATCTCATAGAGAAGACAAGCGAAGAACATACACTTTTTATTGACTTTCTAAGAATAAAATACTACACTCGACTCAAGAAATTCAATGTTTATGACATGAATAACTCATATTTATAAGATAAAATGAGAAGATCAATGGTCAACACAAATATGCCAAATCAATGGATAGAAGGCAAGAAGCTAAAAGTTATTGGGTTATGGGCCCACCGTATACCACCAAACACAAAATAATAAGGAATATATCAACATGATCGACATGTTACCACCTTTTAAAATTGGTGAGGTAAAAAAATATTAAAATAGGGTCATCATTCCCATATTCATGGTTATAGATACACCCCTTAACTAGTCTTTTTATCAATTCAATCATTATCATTAAATTCATATTATCTTTGAGGATAATAATAGTTGTCATCATCAGAATCAAATTCAGTGTTGTCCATGTACAAATATGATGAAATTATCAAGATATGACTACCAAGTGAAAGAGGAAACACATTTTGATGACTTACAGTGAACCATTTCCAAAGAGCTGCTAACGTTTACACAGGAGCTAAATTGACATGTAGATTAGCTTAAAAAAATTTAAATGAAAATATTTCAAATTTAATCCTAAAAGGTATCCTTAAAGCAATAAAAATATTTATTAATTGATATGGAGTGATATTAATACAAGGATCATCAAAAGCTTTCATTGGCATATAATCTAGAAATTCATACAAATAATCTAAAATTTTAGCAGATGACCGAAAATTCTCTATTGCAGGATTAAAACTTGGTTGGAAGTAGACCATTGGATAAAAAATTCAAAACCAAGTTTTCAAATGAAATTATTAAAATGATTATTTATACCATTAATCCTTGGATTATTAACTTCATGATATAACATTATTATGGAACACCATCTTTTACCATCAGGTTCTTAAAACTGAGATGTCCATGCCAAATGAGTATTATTGAGTTTTGTAGAAGCTTTATAAGATTTTTTTTGTGAGTTAAATAATTACCAATAGATGGAGTAGATCTCCATATATGTTGATAAAATTCTTTATGAACTTCTAAAACTGTTATTGCCATAACTGACTATTCTAAATTAAATTTTCTAGATATAAAATTAGCGAGACACTTCTTCTTTTCAAGAATGTATTCAATAGAAAAATCAAAGTTTGATAAAAATATTTTCCACTTGGTTAACCTACTCATAGATCCTTTCTTTACATTATCAATATAATGAAGAATACTCATAAAATTATTTGAATCAGATCTAACAAGAAAATTTTCTGATCTCATAAACAACATAAAAGCTTGAATAGCCTTTATAATAGCAAAAATTTCTTTGTGAGTAAAATGATAATTTTTTGGAACCTGTTTAAATTTTTTTAAAGCAAATATACAAAGTTTTTCTAAACCATCTGATAGTATTTTTTAATAATTTCAACCCAATATAGTTCTGAAGCATCTATTTCAATAATCTTTAGACCATTACTAGGGAAAACTAAAGATGGTAAATTTTTAAAATTCTATTTTATATTTTAAACTACTTTTATCTTTTCATATGTTCATGCTAGAGGATTTTTTGTTAATCTTTTATTTAGAAGTATTTTGTCTTGAGAAATATTATAATAATAACCTGCTATATAGTTTACATAGCAAAGAAATCTTTGTAGCAATTTTTTATCTTTAAACTCATCAGAAAAATTCTTAATATTTTTCATAAAATATTCCTAAATTGTAGCTTCTCCTAATTTTATACTAACTCCTAACAATTCAATCTCATGTTTAAAATTGACATTTTTTTTGAAAGAACTAAACCATTGTCAAACACAATTTGATGGAATTGTTCTAGATGTTTTATATGATCTTTAGGAGATTTTGAAAAGACCAATATATCATCTATGTAGACAATGACAAAATCATAATATAATAAGAAAATTGTATTCATAGTTTCTTGAAATATGCTAGGATCGGTATTTAAGCCAAAGGAAAATATGTTCTATTCATATTGTCCAAATAGAGTGATAAATGCAGTCTTATACCTATCTTGTTTTGCTACTTGTATCTATCAAAATCTTGATTTTAAATCAAACTTGCTATAAAATTTACTTACACTTATTCTCTCTAAAATTTTAAATCTTGAAAGAGTTTGATGTTGAACAAATAATTCATATTTATTAAGAGGAACATAATTTATGACCAATCTTTTCTTTCCCCTTACTTGTTCTGATCTTTTATTAACATAAAATGCTTCAAAAACCCAAGGGATATTAGAATATTTTATCAAAACTTGTTCCTTTAATTGATTTATTTCCTGAAAACATTCTTATCTAAGTGAAATAGACATTCCTAAGTGATGTGCCTTGAAATTATGTTTTATTATTTTGCCATTCTTATCTTTTATCATCTTTAGTTCAATTTTGCATTCATGTATTTTTCTATTTCTGAATGCTAAAGTATTTTTAGAGCAACAATCCTTTTTGAGTTTTTTAATTAATCATTCAATGCTAACATGAAAAATATTTACTTTTTACTATATCTATCTGGTATAAACTAGTTTCTTTAGCTTTTATTTTATAGGGATTCTACATTCATACCTAGATTTCTTATATATAAAGAATATTTCTATGCAAGAATTATTTCGTATGGCTAAATTGTAATTGGATAAAAAATAGACAAATTATTTGAGCAAATTATCACGTCATACATAGGCATTTTATTTTACACTATCTTAAAATGATAGATAGAATCATCAAGCATAACAAGAATAATTGCAGATAATTCTAGAACTACAATTTTTGTATTGAAAGTCATCTTATAAAAATCAGCTTTTCACATATCAATTGAAATAGAATGATAACTGGTAAGAGAAATATCAACACCTATGTCTAGTAAGATATCTAAGCTATATGGTATAAATCCTTTCCATTTAATCTAAATTTCACATACTAGATTATTAGTATTATATACTGATATCTAATGTATTTTTGAATTGTTATGAGAGGTTTCCCCCTCCTCAAAATGAGATTTTATCTTATTAGTTACTTGGATCAATTATTATTTAAATATTTGTTCATGTTCATTAGCAAGAGCTTCTTCTTTCATAAGATCTTGTAACTCAGTCTAGGCTTTGGATTAAAAGATCTAGAGTTGATAGATTCACTTCTTTCACCAAGTAGCTTGATCATATGTGTCAGATTGATAGGCAGTTTCAATCAGAGGAGATTTATAGATGTTAGATTGAAATTTTAAAGACAAAATATCTTTTTGCCTTTTTTTTGGGATAAGTATAGAGAATATTTATGCTCAGCAACTACAATCTGTTATTCTAAGAACATTCTTTCAAAAATGATTTATGCAAGAGTTTTAACATATATTTATTTGAGAAAAGATATTTATTGAGATAAACTCAAAACATCTAGAAGAAGAGCAAAAATCATATGAATCTAAAATTTTATATCAAAATCATTAACAAATGATTCATCTTCTGATTCAGTGTCATGAAATTTTATATTTACTTGATTATTAGATTCATTATTATCTAATTTTTTTCATAAAATATCTGACTCATATTAAAGTTCATCTTCATTAAAAACTAAAATATATTCATCTTCATTGATTCCATGGCTATTAAAAAAATTAATTTTCTTGATTTTTTTTTATTAAGACCTTTATTTACATAATGATCACCTTGACAGATGAAACATTTGATTGGTTTCTTTTGAAACCCATATTTCTTTTTTCTGAATATCCTTTTAGGACCAAATTTCCTCTTTCTAGATTTGTATCTAGGCTTCCAAGGCTTTATATAAGTAAATTCCTTTTCTGATATATATTTTCAAGAATCGTATTTCTTTTTCTTTTTATATTATCTATATATATGTACATCCATATAACCAAAATTATCATCAATAGAGCTACAAATGTTTTCAGCAATCTATATATGAAACTTCATTATTTTTTTATGCCTTTCTTTTTGCACACACCCTGTCATTAACTACGCTAATATTCGAGTTTATCCTTCCAAAGGACATGGTTGGTAGGTCATCCTCCATAGCATCTTTATATTTGGTAGTAAAATATTTAATAAAATATTATATATACCTAGTTTTATATGTTAGATTGAAGATTTCACTAGTATTATAGAATAAATTTTCCACATAGCACATATATTCATCTAATCTGGTCATATCACATAATTCTGCTTTAAGAAGCTTTAATTTTTTTTATTTCTTTATCATTATCAAGAGTTCCAACAAATTTTAAGAGTAAAGCATTGTAGATTGCTGAAATAGGTTCTAGATGAGTGTAAATGGTTTCATGAAACACTGTACCACTAGCATCCCACCATTCTTTGATATTTTATATGAACCCATTTACAAGTTGTTGAGTAACACTAAAAAGATATTTATTAAGACTATGAATTTGTACACTAGCCCAAGCTATCATTACATGAGTCATTTCTTTTACTCTTTCTAGTGACACATAATTAAATTTACAAATAAAAGGTTGAAGATTCAATGTTCATATTTGAGAATCTAGTGGATGTTTAGACTTTGAAGATTATTCTATATCAAAATAACTTTCAATTTGAGTAGGTTGAATTTTATCCATATCTATTTGGAAGATCTTATCAAAATATTTCTCAGAATTAGGCAAACTTTTTGATTTAGATTTCTTGAACGATTCTCGTTGTATTTTTAGAACATTTTGCCAAGAATAAATATTTTGACTATAACCAATATGTTCCATAACAATATTTTTGGCAAATAAACTAATTTTGGTTACTGAGAAGATTGTCCTTTATCCTTAAATATATCTAGAATATCAGGAATAAAAGATAAGATAGAATTTTGGGTTATAATTCCTCTAGCTATACTATCAGAGGTTGAAGACAACTGTTAGATTTTTTGATGTACTTTTTCCTGCATTGTCTTGAGACTAGTAATTTGATTTTTCAAATCTATTTCAATGGAAGTCATACTAGTATTAAGTTTATCTTGACTTTGAATAATGATCTTTTCCTCAATAATCACATCATCTACTTTTATTTCAACTAATTGTTACTATAGTTTAATACTGCTAGATTCATTATCTATTTTTTTGATAAGTTAATTATGATGGGTAGTAGTATTATCATTCAAAACATTAATAGCTCTTATAATTTTTTTTTTTGATATAATTGAATGATTTTTAACATTTTTGAAACCTAATAAAGACTTTGTTATATTTTTGAAACTTTATTATTCAAACATTTAGTAGAAAGATTATTCCAATTCATTAACTTGACTTCTGTAGAGTGATCAAAACTCTTATCGGTAGATTTGAGATAATAAATTTATGATCTTTAATTTCTATTTGGTGAATATTGATTGAAATCATTAGTCTTTGAGAATCTCTTTTCTTTGTATGATTCATCTCTCAAAAGAGTTTTCCATATATGACCTATTTCTTCTGCCTTTCCAAATTATTATCCAAAAATTCCTTCCATATTAATCTTTTTCGTTTTAGTAACTTCTTATTTTTCCCAAGTAACCTTTTTATAGTTAAATCCATTTTATCCATATGAATATTGGATTGGTTTGGATGACTTATGATTTTTTGACAATCAATACAGTAATATGAATCTACTTAACGGTCATGGATCTTCTTTAGATGTAGGTAATGAGGATTTATTAGAGGCAATGGCTACTATAATTATATACTCAACATAAACTCTTTTAGATCATTATGAGAGTCAAATTTGATAATATATTTGTTTGGAAATCCTTTTATAGATGTGGAAAATGATAACGATTTTATAGGCTTTTAAACAAATTTTGTGTCTATCATCTAGTTTCTTGAAAACTTAAGATCAAACTAAGAGATTGATTCAGTTGAGATTATCTGACTATTTTCTATAATGCTACACACCACGCTTTTGCCTTACATGGTAGTGTACTTTACAGCATAATAGAGCATGTTTTTATGTCCTTAACCATTGGTGTGTCTAGGGATATGTGTGGCCAACTTGTGGTTTACATGCCTCTTTTATTTACTTGTTACATTTCTCTACGTTCTTAGATAGGTCAGCCTATGGAATAACCTTGGCTAAGTAGACTATATATAGGAGGTATTAATTATTCTTTAAGCATCATGTGAAGTATTCTGCTATTAGCACATTATTGTGAAGGTTGTCCCCTTAAAGTGGCCTTACTATATTATCTAGTTTTTTTTCTACTATTAATTATCATTGTGTAGTCTCTCATATTTTCTTATTTATCACAATATAAAATCATTATGCATGAATATTTAATTAATTTTATTAAAATTGTTATCAAAGCTTCTATTTGGGCAAGTTTATTGTGGCATCATTTTTTGGATCTAGGGAGGCTTGTCTTCTAGGAGTAGTGAAAGTGAAAAAACATAACTTGTAATCCAGGAAGAATTAATTTTTTTGTTAGCGTAATATTGTTTGAAACATTTTAAAAAAAAAAACTATTTTAAAAAAGTATACAAAATTTTTTCCCCTTGCACACTTGCAGTCATTGTATTCATCTCAATGAGATGATTTCAATGGTGTATTCTATCGGTAAAAATTTTTTGTACCAAAATTTTTACTCTAGTGTGGAAAGGTAATCATTAGATTCATCTTGATAAGGTGATTGAAATGGTACCATTTCTTGGTACAATTTTTTGTGAGGTTAAAACCCTCATAGGGTTTGTTTATGGTAGGTCCTTCAACTCAGGGAATAAAAGGGGAAACATAAACTCTTAAGACTCCTACCTATGACATGGAATTTGGAACATCAAATTTAGTGATTTCTTAACTTCAAGAGGACAAAAAACTTGGTGAGGGATGATGAATTTGTTATAATTCATGATGATGTTTTAGGGATGCACATAGAGATTAATAGAGTTCACAATAAATTAAATCATATCACTACATAATTGGTTGTCCTCACATCTTAGTTTTAACCTAACAACCCTCCACTTCAGCACTCAAATCCTCCTCTCAACAACTCTCATACTGGGATGAAATTGATATTGCAAAAATTAGACATGCATAAGTTTGCTGTTAAATATTCTCTCACTTAGAATAATCAAATTGAGAGTTTATTTGAGTTACATAAAATCCCTAGTTCTCATAGGGTGATGGTGGCATCCTTGCATATGGAACTTGAGTAATTCATTTGGTATCGGTCGTTATGCGATAAAAAAAAATGAACGGTGCTCTTATTACATGGACTATTTTTATCAAGGAGTTAACATCTCATTATCATAATAATGTCTCTAATAATTATTTCAACCAATTAACCAAGTTGAGGCAAACAAGACCTATGAAGGATTATATTCATCAATTTTAGAATTTGCCTTTATGAGTAGAAAATATCACTAAGATAAATTTGATAGATCTATTTTTAGGTGGCTTCAAAGATAGCATCCAATACGAGGTTTGAAAATTTAACCCACAATTTGTATCAGAAGCTATCCTTAAATCACTCGTGATAGAATAAAAAGAGATGGTCAAAAGGAAAAGTTTCACTACTAGTCATGATCGCAACATTCCAACACCATCATTTCCACAACCCACTAGATTAACACAATGAAAAATTGAGGAGAAGTGATCTAAAATTTTGTGTTATGGTTGTGACATCAAATGGAGCAAAGACCATCATTGTGATGAAAAGAAGCTATTTTACATTGAAGGTACCAATGATGATGAAGAGGATGTAGAAGTACATGATACGGAAGAAAAAGTTCCTAAGGAAGGAATTTGAAGACTCTTAGCCTAATATTTTATGTCATTCCCTATTAGGTATTAGTATTCCATAAACTCTTAAGGTGACGGATTTCTTTAAGAAATAGAAGGTCACTATCATGACTAATTTTGGGAGCACACACAACTTCATCCATAATAAGTTGGCTATTAGTTTGAACTGTTTCATTTATCTAGCTCCAAAATTTTAGGTTATGATTGTAGATGGTGGTGCTATCAGTTGTTTAGAAAAAAGTCATATTATTAAGTTGGTCATGGGAGACTACATATTGGATTATGTTATATTTTATATTATGATGGGTGGAGCTGATATTGTTCTGAGAGTCTAGTGGTTTACCACTTTGGGCACTACTGAGATAAATTTTAAAGAATTATTCATGTATTTTAATTCTGAAGAAAGGACATTTGATCTACGAGGATTAATATTTAAATCTCCTCAACTTTTTTTAGCTCCCATCAAATGACAAGGATTCTCTGTAAGGGTTGAGGGATTTCTAGCCCACTTATTTTCTATGGAAGTACAACCAACTCAGTGATCACCTCTTGATCTGTAACAAATAATTGATACTCATTCTATTATTTTTGGATGAATGCCAAAAGGACTTCCACCTAGCCACATTCATGATCATGCTATCACACTTATTTTTGGTAGTACACCACCCAACATCAGACCATATAGGTATCCCTATATCTAAAAAAATGAAATTGAAAAGATGGTACAAGAGATGTTAGATGTAAATATTAATTTGCCATAGCTAAAGTGAATAATCATAATAAGTTGTCATGGTGAGAAAGAAATATGACACTTGGAGGATGTGCTCTGACTATAGATAACTCAACAAGTACACTATCAAAGATAAGTTTCCAATTCCCGTCATTGATGATTTGCTACATGAATTGAATGGTGATCTTTATTTTACCAAGTCAGATCTATGTTATGGGTATCATCAAATTAAGATCCATGATGAATACATACCCAAAACTATTTTCAAAACTCCTGAGGGCCATTATGAGTTTTTAGTTATGTCTTTTAGCCTAAAAAATGCACCATCTACTTTTCAGAGATTGATGAATATTGTTTTAAAGCTATTTTAAGGAATTTTTTTTGGTATTCTTTAATGATATCCTCATTTATAGTAAAAATTGGGTAGAAAATTTACAACATGTGAAATAGGTACCTTCCATTGTGGAACAAAATCAATTATATGCCAAACCTTCCAAATATAATTTTGTGGCTGGTGTGGTTAAATATTTGGGTCATTGGTGTCTTATTAAGGAGTGAAATCAGATCTTAAGAAAATCCTAGCAATGGTGGATTGGCCAATTTCTAAGGCACTCAAGAAACTTCAAATATTTTTAGGATTTATTGATTATTACTATAGATTTATCAAAAATTATGGTAGTATTACAGCCCCACTTACCTCTTTTTTAAAGAAAGACTCATTTTATTAGATTGATGTAGCTACTTAGACATTTGAATAATGGAAATTAGCTATGTGTACTACTCCAATATTCACCACTCCTAATTTTTCTATGTCTTTTGTGGTTGAATGTGATGTATCTAGGTATGGTATGGGTGTTTTAATCATGTAAGAAGGTAGACGACTGGCATTTAAATTTTGTCAACTCAAAGATAAAAATCAGTACAAGCCCACCTATGAGAAGGAAATGATGGCCATTTTGCATGAATTCAAACCATAGAGACTTTATTTGATGGGTTATCATTTTCAGGGAAAAACCGATCATCATAGTCTTAAATAACTTTTAGAATAAAGGTTATCATCTGAAGAATAATAGAAATGGGTAACTAAGATGCTACTCTATTATTTTTAAATAGTCTACAAAAATGGCAAGGATAATGTGGTGGAAAATGCACTATCTAGAAAAGATGAATCGATTGAGGCATTGCTATGTGTTAGAACTATTTTGTACATAGATTGGCTAGAGGAAGCATGATCAGAATGGGAACATGATAGTACTGCTCATGATTTGATTCAAAATGTTTAGCAAGGTTTAAATGGATTTGAAAAATTCACATGGAAAGGTAATGCATTATGGTACAAAAATAGATTTTACATATGTAAGAATTATCTTATTAAATAAATAATCCTTTGAGAACTTCATGCAAATCCAATTGGGGGTCAATTAGGGTTTTTGAAAACCTATCATAGAATCAAGAAATATTTTTTTGATAAAGTTTCAAGGGGGATGTCAAGAAATATGTCGTTGAATGTATGATCTATCAACAAAATAAAGACAAAACTATCAAAACTCTAGGTCTTTTATAGCCTTTATTTATCCCTAGCTACCATTGGAAAGAGGTCTCTAATGGTCAAAATGTTATCATGGTTGTTATAGATCATCTTAGTAATTATGTTCATTTTTGTTCATTATCCCAACCATTTATTTCGAGTATATTAGCTTCTTCTTTTCTCAATATAGTTCAAAAATTGCATGAGACCCTTAAGATCATGTCAGTGATAGAGATCCTATTTTAAATGTAATTTTAAACCTATCTTGTTCTACTACATGTATTTATCAAAAGCTTGATTTTAAATCAAACTTACTGTAAACTTTACTTCTATTTATTTTTTACAAAATTTCATCTTTTGAAGGAATTGGACGCTGAACAGGTAATAAATATTTATTAAGAAGAACATAGTTTATGACCAACCTTTTCTTTCCCCTTACTTATTTTGATCTTTTATTCACATAAAATGCTTCACAAGCCCAAGGGAAATTAGAATCTCTTATCAAACTTTATTTCTTTAATTGCTTTATTTCTTGAAAACATTCTTCTCTAAGTGAAGCAAAATTTTTTTAGTGATGTGCCTTGAACTTAGATTCTATTTTTTTGCTACTATTATCTTTTATCATCTTTACTTCAATTCTATAATCATGTATTTTCATATTTTTGAATGTTAAAGGATTTTTAGAGCAGAAATCATTTTTGAGTTTTTTAATTATTAGTTCAATGTTAGCATGACAAAGATTTACTTTTTACTATATCCATTTGGTATCAACTGGTTTCTTTAGATTTTCTTTCATAGAGATTCTGCATTCATACCTAGATTTCTTATATAAATAATATTTATCTACAAGAATTATTTCATGTCACTAAATTGTAATTGGATAAAACTTAGAAAAATTTTCTGAGCTAACCATCATGTCATACATGGGCATTTCATGTTTTACTATCTTAAAATGATAGATAGAATCACCAAGCATGACAGGAATAACTCAAAACAATTTTGAAACTACAATTTTTGTATTGAAAGTCAACTTATAAAAATTAGCTTTCCACATATCAACAGGGATACAATGATATATGAAAAAATAAATATCAACACTTATGTCAAGCAAGACATCTAAGCTATATGATTTAAAACCTTTCTATTTAATCTAAATTTCACATATTAGATTATTAGTATTATATACTAATATTTGATGTATATTTGAATTATTATGAGAGGTTTTTCCCTCGTCAAAATGAGATTATATCTCATCAGTTACTCGGAGAAACTCTTCTTCAAAGAGTTGTTCATGTTCATCAACAAGATCTTCTTTAATAAAATTTTGCAATTCAGTCTCAATGTTCGCTAAGAAGATCTCGAGTTGATAGATTCACTTCTTTCATCAAATAGCTCGATCATATGTGTCAGGGTGATAGGAAACTTCAACTAGAGGAGCTTTATGGATGTTTGAATGAAATTCTAGGGATAAAATATTTTTTTTCCTATTTTTTGAGCTAAGTATAGAGAATATTTCTACTCAGTAGTTACAATCTATTGTTGTAAAAACATTCTTTTAGAAATCATATATGTAGGAGTTTTAGCATATATTTCTTTGATGAAAGATATTTATTGATATAAACTCAAAACATCTAGAAAAAGAGTAAAAATTATAATAATTTAAAATTTTATATCAGCATCATAATTAGAAGATTCATCTTTTGTTTTTGTGTCAAAAAGATTGATATTTACTTGATTATGAGATTCATCATTATCTAATTCTTTCCATAAAATATTTGAATCATATTGAATTTCATCTTCATCAAAAAATAAAATATATTCATCTTCATTGATTCCATGGCTATTATAAAAATTAATCTTCTTGTATTCTTTTTTCTTATTAGGACATTTATTTGCATAATGATCACCTTGACAGATGAAGCATTTCACTGATTTCTTTTAGAACCCATGTTTTTTTTTCTGAATATTATTCTAGGACCAATTTTTTTCCTAAATTTGTATTTAGGATACCAAGGCTTTATATAAGTAAATTATTTTTCTGATGAACATTTACAAGAATGATATTTCCTTCTTTTTTTATATTGTCTATATCTATGCAAATCCATACAACTAAAACTATCATCAATAGAGTGGTAGAATTTTACACTAGTTTGTTTATTAAACTTCATAGTTTCTTTTTGTGCCTTTCTTTCTACATATAGCCTATCATTAACTACTTTAATATTCTAGTTTGTCCTTCCAAAGGACATAGTTGGTAGATCATCACCCATAGTAGTTTTATAATTGGCATTAAAATATTCAAAAAAAGATTCTATATACCTAATATTATATGTTGAATTGAAGATTTTACCAGTATTATAGAATAGATTTTCCATATAACACATATATTCATCTAACTTGGTCATATCACATAATTATGTTTTAAGAAACTTTGCTTTGTTTTCTTCTTTATCATTAACAAGAGTGCCAACAAATTCAGAGAGTAAAGCATTGTAGATTACTGAAATAAATTGTGGATGAATGTATATGCTTTCATGAAACACTGGACTACTAGCATACCACCATTGTTTTATATTTCTTATGAACCCATTTGCAAGTTATTGAGTAAAATTGAAGGGACCTTCCTTAATACTATGAATTTGTACACTGACCTAAGCTATCATTACATGAATCATTTTTTTCTTATTTTTTAGTGGCTTATAATTGAATTTATAAAAAAATTTGAAAATTCAATGTTTGTAGTTGAGAATCTAGTGGAGGTTTAGACTTTGAACATTTTACTATATCAAAAAAGCTTTCAATTTGAGTAGTTTCAATCTTAGCCATATGTAATTGGAAGAACTTATTAAGAGATTTCTCAAAATTAAGAAGGATTTTTAATTTATATTTCTTGAATGATTCTCATTGTATCTTTAGAACATTTAGCTAACAATGAATATTTTGACTATAATAAATATATTTTTTAATAATAATTTTTGGTTGATGAAATAATTTTGGTTGCTGAGAAGATTGTCCTTTATCCTTAAATATATCTATAATAGAAGATAATACAAGATAATATATAATTTTGATTTATAATTTCTCTAGCTATATTATTAGAGGCTAAAGATAACTGTTTAATTTCTTTATATAATTCTTCATGCTTTATCTCAAGACTAGTAATTTGGTTTTTCAAATTTATTTCAATAGAAGTCATACTAATCTTAAGTTGATCTTGACTTTGACTAATAATATTTTATTCAAAAATCATATCATCTACCTTTATTTCAATTGATTATTGTTGTAGTCTGATACTGCTAGATTCATCGTCTATTTTTTGGATATGCTGACTATGATGAGTAGTTGTATTATCATTGAAAACATTAATAGCTCTAGTAATTTCTCTTTTCTGATATAAATCAATGTATTTTAACATTTTTTACGCTTCATCAAGACTTTGATGTATTTTTGAGACTTTAGTATATAAAATTTAGATTAAATGGGATGATGTTAAGCCATATAGCTTGGATTTCTCGATTGACACAAGTGTTGACATTTCTCTTACCAGATATCATTATATTCCTATTGCTATGTGGAAAGCTAATTTTTATAAGTTGACTTTCGGTATAAAAACTATAGTTTTAGAATTGTCAGCAGTCATTTTTGTTATACTTGGTCATTTTATCTATCATTTTAGGATAGTCCAACATGAAATACCTATGTATGACATGATGATTAGCTCATATAATTTGTCTAATTTTTATCCAATTATAATTTAGCCACATTAAATAAGTCTTTCAAAAAAAACTCTTCATATAAGAAATCCAAGTATGAATGTAGAATCTCTATGAAATAAAAGCCAAAGAAAACATTAGCATTAGGGTCTTTACAGGATCATCCCCTTCCCTATTGTTTAAAGATAATATAGAAACACTAGACTAGGATAACAATAAGATAGATACAAATAGAAAAAGATGAAAGAGAGATTTTATTGATATATCAAAGGAATATTATAGAAGCAACATGTTTCGAGCATAGTCTTAAGACTATACTTTTGATAGAATATTTTAAAGTATTTTAGAGTTTTTTTAAAACATGTTCCTGAACTACAATTTCTCCTAATTTTATAATAACTCCTAAGAATTTAATCTCATCTTTAAAAACTGACATTTTTTTGGGATAGAACTAAACCATATTAAAAGTACATGAATTTGCATTCATGTATTGCCATGTTAAAGATACCTTTCACGATTAAATTTTAAATATTTTTAGTTCAAAATTTGCAAGATAATCTACATGTTAGTTTATTTCCTACACAACCATTAGTGGGTCTTTTGAAATGATTCACTATATGTCATCAAGCTGTGTTTCCTCCTACACTTGATGATTGTATCTTGAGAATTCCATTAACTTTGTACATAGACAACACTGACTTTGATTCCAATGATGATAACCATTATTCTCCCCAAGAAAATTATAAATTCAATGATGATGATTGAATTCGTATATAAAAATTAACATAAAAATTGATATAAATGTTAAGAAGATTCATATTAATCTTTATATAATAACATATAGTATTAGCGGTAATAAGCATTATATATATATATATATGTTTTGCCATATTAATATATTTTATAAAGATTAATTTTCTGAAGTTACTCTAATACCATTAGGGGTAAGGATCGACACTCGACACTTTAAGGCTACATAGAGTGATTAGAGACACATTATTACAACATATAGCAAGGTAATTTCACATAATAAATATATCATAAACATCATTTTTAGAAAAAAATTTATTATTCACAAGATTTCACAGAGAGGGAAAGCGAAGAGGATACACTTTTTTATAACTTTCTAAGACTAAAAAACTACACTTGACTCAAGGTATTCAATGATTATGACATGAATAACTCATATTTATAAGATAAAATGAGAATATCAATGATTGACACAAAGATGCCAAATCAATGGACAAGAGGCAAGATGCCAAAATTTAGTGAGTTATGGGCCCACTGCGCACCACCAAACATAAAAGAATAAAGAATTTGTCAATATGGCTGATAGGTTATCACCTTTTAAAAGGGATGAGGTCCATAAAAAATAAAAGAGGTTTATCATGTCCACATTCACGGCTACAGCTAGACCCCATAACTAGTCTCTTTATCAATTCAATCATCATCATTGAATTCATATTCTCTTTGTGGAGAATAATATTTGTCATCATGAGAATCAAAGTTAGTGTGATCCATGTACAAAGTTGATGTAATTCTAAAGATACAACCACCATGTGTAAGATGAAACACAGCTTCATGACTTATAGTGAACCATTTCCAAGAAACTGCTAACAGTTGTGTAGGAGCTAAACTGACATGTAAATTGGCTTGAAAATTCTAAACTAAAAATATTTTAAATTTAATCTTGAAAGGTATCCTTAAATCAATAGATATATTTTTTACTTGATCTGGAGGGATACAAATAGTAGGATCATCATAAGCTTTCATTGGCACAATATAATATATAAATTCATACAAATAATTTAGAATTTCAGTAGAAGATAAAAAATTTATCTACTATAGGATTAAAACTTGCCCAGAAGGTAGACCATTGGATCAAGATTTCAAAATTAGTAAAATCAAGAATACTCATAAAGTTATTTAAATCACATCTAACAAGAATTTTTTTGATCTCATAAAGAACATAAAATCTTGAATAGCCTTTATAACAACAATAATTTCTTTGTGAGTAGAATGATAACTTTTTTTTACCCTGTTTAAAATTTTTTGACCATATGATAGTCTTTCTTTAAGAATTACACCCCAATATAGTTTTGAAGCATCTATTTCAATAATCTTCAGACTATTACAAGGTAAAACTAAAGGTGCCAAATTTTGACAATTCTGTTTTAATTTTTAAACTGGTTTTATCATTTTATCCGACCATGTTTGATAATTTTTTGTTAGTCTTTAATTTATAAGTATTCTATCTTGAAAAATACTATAATTATAACCTACTACATAGTTTACATATCCAAGAAATCTTTGTATTAATGTTTTATCTTTGAGTTCATCAAGAAATTTTTAAATAATTTTCAAAACATGTTTCTAAACTGCAATTTCTCTTGATTTTATAGTGACTCCTACAAACTCAATCTCATCTTTAAAAACTAACATCTTTAACTAAGTTATTATCAAATACAATCTGATAGAATTATTCTACATGTTTTATATGATATTTAAGAGATTCTGAAAAGACTAATATATCATCTATATAGACAATTATAAAATTAAAATATGTTGAGAAAATCTTATTCATCATTTCTTGAAATATTCTAGGAGCAATTTTTAAGTCAAAGGATAAGATGTTTCATTCATACTATTTTAAAGGAGTGATAAATACCATCTTATACCTATCTTATTCTACTACCTATATCTACCAAAATCTTGATTTTAAATCAAACTTGATTTAAACTTTACTTAACCTTATTCTTCACAAAATTTTATCTTTTGAAGGAATTAGATGTTGAACAGGTAATACATATTTATTAAGAGGAACATAATTTATGACCAACCTTTTATTTTCCCTTGTTCTGATCTTTTATTCACATAAAATGCTTTACAATCCCAAGAGCTATTAGAATCTCTTATCAAAATTGGTTTCTTTAATTTTTTTATTTCTTAAAAATATTTTTCTCTAAGTGAAAGAGACATTCTTGAGTGATGTGCCTTGAATTTGGGTTCTATTTCTTTGCCATTATTATCTTTTATCATCTTTAGTTCAATTCTGCATTCATGTATTTTCCTATTTTTGAATGCTGAAGGATTAAAATAGAAACAATATCTTTTGAGTTTAAAAAGTATTGGTTCAATGCTACCATGACAAATATTTACTTTTTACTATATGTATTTGATATTAAGTAATTTCTATGGCTTTTATTTTAGAAGAATTCTACATTCATACCTAGATTTCTAATATAAAAAACATTTCTCTGCAAGAATTATTTTATGTGGTTGAATTATAATTAGATAAAAAGTAGACAAATTATCTAAGCCAATCATCATGTCATACATAGGCATTTCATGTTACACTATGTTAAAATGATAGATAGAATCACCAAGCATAATAGGAATAATTGCAGATAATTTTAAAACTATAGTTTTTGTATTGAAATTCAACTTATAAAAATTAACTTTCCACATATCAACAAGAATAGAATGATATATGGCAAAAAAAATATCATCCCCTGTGTCAAACAAGACATCCAAGCTATATGGTTTAAAACCATCCCATTTAATCTATATTTTACATACTAGATTATTAGTATTATATACTAATATCTGATTTATATTTGAATTATTATGAGATTTTTTCCACTCCTAAAAATGATATTCTATCTCATTAGTTACTTGGAGCAATTCTTCTTCAAAGAGTTATTCATGTTCATCGACAAGAGCTTCTTCTTTCATAAGATCTTTTAATTTAGTTTAGGCTTTGGCTAAGAATAGTTGGAGCTTCAACCAGAGGAGCTTTATGGATGTTAGACTAAAATTCTAGGAACAAAATATCTTTTTACCCTTTTTGTTGAGTTAAGTATAAAAAATATTTCTGCTCAACAATTACAATCTGTTTTTGTAAAAACATTCTTTCAGAAATCATGTGTAAGAGTTTTAGGATATATTTCTTTGAGAAAAGATATTTGTTGAGATAAAATCAAAGCATCTGGAAAATTAGTAGAAATCATATGAATCTAAAATATTATATAAGAATAATAATCAGATGATTTATATTCTCGTTTAGTATCAAAAAGATCCATATTTACTTTGATTATCAGATTCATCATTATCTGATTATTCTCATAAAATATCTGATTCATATTAAAGTTCATCTTCATTAGAAACTAAAATATATTTATCTTCATTGATTCTATGGCTATTCAAAAAATTAATCTTATTGGATTCTTTCTTCTTATTAGGATATATAATTGCATAATTATCAACTTGGTAGATGAAGCATTTGATTGGTTTCTTTTAAAACCCATGTTTCTTTTTTCTAAATATCTTTCTAAGACCAATTTTTTTTTCTAGATTTGTATCTAGGCTTCCAAAACTTTATATAAGTTCTTTTCTGATGAATATTTACAACAATGATATTTCTTTTTATTTTTATATTATCTATATCTATGCACATCCATACAACCAAAATTATCATCAATAGAGATACAAAATTTTACACCAATTTGTTTATGAAACTTTATAATTTCTATTTGTGCCTTTCTTTCTGCACATAGCGTATTATTAACTGCTTTAATATTCTAGTTTATCCTTCTAAAGGACATAGTTGGTAGATCATCACCAAGAATATCTTTATAATTAGTATCAAATATTTAGGAAAAGATTCTATATACCTAATATTATATATTAGATTGAAGATTTTACCACTATTATAGAACATATTTTCATATAGCACATATTTTCATCTAACTTGGTCATATCACAAAGTTTTGCTTTAAAAAAGTTTACTTTTATTGCTTCTTTATCAATATCAAGAGTGCCAAAAAATTTAGAAAGAAAAGCATTATATACTATTGAAATAAGTTCTAGATGAGTGTATATGGTTTCATGAAACACTGGACCACTAGCATCCCACCATTCTTTGATATTTCCTATGAACCCATTTTTAAGTTGTTGAGTAACACTAAAGAGAACTTTTTTAAGACTATGAATTTGTACACTTGTTGAATTTATCATTGCATGAATCATTTATATTCTTCTTTCTAGTGGTTCACAATTAAATTTCCAAAAAAAAGATTGAAGATTCAATGTTCGTATTTGAGAATCTAGTGGAGGTTTAGACTTTGAGGATTCTCCTATATCAAAATAGATTCTAGTTAGAGTAAGTTCAATATTATCCATAACTACTTGGAAGATATTATCAAGAGATTTTTCTAAATAACACAAATTTTTTTATTTAGATATATTGAATGATTCTCGTTGTATCTTTAAAACAAATATTTTGACTATAATCAATATGTTTTGTAACAATAATTTAGTTGATGAACTAATTATGGTTGTTGAGAAGATTATCCTTTGTCCTTCAATATATCTAGAATATCAAGAATAGAAGATAATCTAGAATTTTGGTTTATAATTTCTCTAGCTATAATATTAGAGGTTGAAGATAATTGTTTGATTTCTTGATGTACTTCTTCTTGATTTGTAGAGAGACTAATAATTTGATTTTTCAAATGTATTTCAATGTAAGTTATATTAGTCTTAAGTTAATCTTGACTTTAACTAATAATCTTTTTTTCAGCAATCATATTATCTACCTTTGCTTCACCTGATTGTTGTTGTAGTCTGATACTACTAGATTCATTATCTATTTTTTGGATAAGTTGACAATGATGGGTAGTAGTATTATCATTCCAAATATTAATATCTCTATTAATTTATTCTTTTTAATATAACTCAATGTTTTTTAACATTTTTGAAACCTGATTAAGACTTTGTTGTATTTTTAAAACATTATTATTCAATCATTTAGTAGCAAGATTATTCCAATTCATTAACTTGACTTCTATATACTGATCAAGGCTCTTGTTGGTAGATCTGAGATAATACATATGTGCTCTATATTTTTCATCTAGTGAGTATTAATTAAAATTAGTAGGCTTTGGGAATCTTTTTTTTGTGTATGATTCATCTCCCAAAGGATTTTTCCATATATGACCTTTTTTTCTGCCTTTCTAGACTATTCTCTAGAAGTTCCTTCCATATTAATCTTTTTGGCTTCAACAAGTAACTTTTTATTTTTTTTCATGCAATCTTTCTATAGTTAAATCCCTTTTAACCATGTGAATAATAGATTGTTTTGGATGACTTGTAATTTTTTGACAATCAATCTAGTAATAGGAATCTATTTGAGGGTCATGGATATTCTTTCGATGTAGGCAGTGAGAATTTATAAGAGGAAAGGGTTGATGAAATTGTATACTCAACATATGATCTTTTAGATCATTCTAAGAGTCAAATCTAATAATAAACTTGTTTGGTGAGGCTTTTACAGATATGGAAATGACAATGATTTTCTAGGCTCTTGATTAAAGTCTATGTCTATGATCCATGTTCTAGGAAACTTAAGATCAGACCAAGAGATTGATTCAGTTGGGATTATCTGACTATTCTCTGTAGCACAACAAACCATGATTTTGCCTTGTACATGAGAGTGATTTATATCAAGATGGACGTTGTTGGTTAGGTGATACTTGGACAAGATCTAGGGATCATATCTAATCTATGAGATTGAAGGAAAATCTTTAAGACTTTATTTAGGTTTTCTTTTTTATGAATGGTGACTAGATAATTTGGATATATAGTTGTGAAAATTAGACCATCTTGAAAACTAGTTTGAATAATATTTTTTAAGAAGGCACTAAATTTTATATGTCTATTATCAAGAAAGCATCCTAAAATACTAACGTTTAGACTTTTTTTTGAATAAAGATAAAACACAAATAGTAACAACTCCAATATGTAAAATCTTATATTTAGATTTGGATTTAACTATCATATAGTTTTATCATCGACTATTTGCAGGCGATATTAATAATAATCATTTTGTTTGACTTGGATAACATATTTAGAAACTTTTATGGTTGTTTTAGTAATTAAAAGAAATGGTGAAATGTTATCGTAGACATCTATGGACTTAAGAGTTAGGAATTTCCATTCAGGACTAAAATTTTCTTTATTAAATTCTACAGTTGCTTTATTTGTAGAAAAGAACGTGCAAACAAATATATCATAAAGAGTATAGACATCAGATGTACCTGTAGTATTTGGAGTTATCTACTTTGATGCATCCATAGTATTCATATCATTGGTACTATACATATTCTTAATCATGCCTTCCTCATGACTTTACGGGATCATTCCCTTCCCTATTGTCTAAAGATAATATAGAAGCAATAGACAATAATACCAATAATATAGATATGAATTAAAAAAGGTGAAAGAGAGATTTTATTGATATATCAGAGGAATATTATAGAAGCAACATGTTTCAAGCATAGTCTTGATAGAATATTAACATAAAGAATCGACACTCGACACTTTAAATATAAATGTTTCAAGCATAGTCATTATGCTTCAAAAGAGCCACAAACACACACACACACACACACACACACACACACACACACACACACACACCTCACTCAACTAAACACATCTTTTTTAATAAAGAAGGCTAGTCTTGTTATATAAGTAGGAAGAAATCATAATAGAGGTATTGGCTAAAATCCATTCTTCTAGTTTCCATTCAATCCAAAGTTCATAATTAATAGAGAGAAAAATACATAGGGAAGACTTTAATATTCTTAATCCAAGTTCATTTATTTCACCATTTAAGGTAACTCTTAAACACATTAATAAAAATGGTATCCTTTAGTGGATATAACTACTTCTAGATTTCATAGACATTTAAGATTAATTAAACATAACAATAATTATAAAATGATATATCATCCATGATCTTGATATCCAAATCTTATCATATTAGTAAATTCCATTTACGGGTTATTTATTAGCTATCTCAACTCTAAGAGTATTCTCAATTGTTATTCAGTTATGGAAAACAAAACTATTTATACTGTATCTCAAAAATTGAGGGTCAATCATCCCACATTATAATTTCATAACCACACTACTTTCCCACACTATTAGATAACCAATTATTTGTATTATTCATTTGAAATTTTTGTAAAACAAAAATTTTATTATTGTAAATATCCATTGACAAGGATGTATGGTCCATTAAACAGAATAAGTATAATAATAAAAATTATTATATTGTTATTAAGGGATTATAACATTAAACCCATATAGAAGATTGGATAAGTTACATTATCATATTAAATTACGCAAAGTGTTTCAATCAATTATTTAGAAATCATAATCATTCTCATAAAAAATGCCTAGAGTAATTGGTCACCAATGCAAATATTCATTTCCAAAGAAATAAATCCTAGATATATAAATATTATTCATCCCATCATTTTTAGGAGCATACATCATTAAATTATGCCTTTAATTAGGTAATGAGATACAACTATTTAATCTTTTTTAATCCAATACAGATCTCAAATATGATCAAGGGTAACATGTCACTATTCAAGGTTACTATCACTAATTTTTATTCTTCAACAAATGAAGTATGGATTATCTCAAATATATAAACCATGAAATTCATTTCATAATATTCTATTGTTAGATTAAATTAAAATCATTTATTACACAATGGAAGATCATCTTATTACCAAACTTTTAGATAAAGTAAACTTATTTCTTCCCAAGCTAGATTTCATCTACTATATCAATAATGATCGAAAATATTCATTGAATACTTAACATGATCAGTAAAATCTAATTTAATACATTATTAATTTTTATTTTCCCCTTGAGAACAAATAAATTAAACATAGATCAGAGTTAGATTGCATTCACCTTACTCTCTAAGTTTCTCTATTTTACAACCATAATTCATCATGCTCATCCTTAAATATTGGTTATGAAAGGGTTTACTATAATGATCCGCCTAGTCACCCACATGACATTTGCATGTAGTCCATGCGGTGAAATTGAAAATATCTCTTATTCCTCTATCCTTTACAACTATAACATCCTTGGCTTAATTATCTTAGTTTGGTTGAGCACCAAAATGTTCATCATTACTTCAGAGCTTTCAATTAGCTAAAAAATATACATGACCAATCTTTTCTTGGCCACAAAATTGTGTGTGTCTTACATTATGTGGCTCAAACTGATTGAGCTTATTTATATTACATTATAACAATACATTATGAGGCATTACAATGGAGGCTTATCCTCCATTAGTCAAAGTGCTCTCTTGCTATAACAACTCAGTCTAATAAAGTATTATAACATGTTATTCAATAATTTTCTCTCAACTGATTATTTATCGACTACTCTCTTCTCTCTTAAAATATTGTTTGTTTCTTCATAAGGACTCCACTATTGCAAAAAATTACCCCTTTTTGTTTGAAATATTTTCTTATATATTTATATATAAAGAAGTCCACTTATAAACATTTACTCTTGGAACAACTTCAACTACTCACAATCAATCCAAGATTGTGTTTCACTACGTTATTGTACTACAAGATTGCATGTAGCTACATTTTCTTAAGATTTTATTTAATTTCATGTCAATTATAAAGTCTGTTGTCATTTTTCATTATAGTCTTCATTTTTATTTTTAAATTTTTTCTTCATTTGCTTATTCTTGTATCTATTTTCTATCTTGTTTTCCTTTATTTCAGTTCCTAAGGAACTACTTTTTTCTAGTGTTTATCTTGGTCATATATACTCTTTAGCTTCCACTTTCCTAATGCTACTTGTATTCCACTTGCACATTTAACATTTCATAACCACTTTGGATTTAATCAAGGTTCTTGCTTCGATGGTGATCATAACATAAAATTTAATTTTAATTTAAAATATAATCTCACTTTGATGACTATAAAGCCCTTGGCTTCTTTTCTCATTTTTTTTTCATGTACACATCAACAATAATTCTCATAAACCACAATACCCTTTTATGTTTATGAGACATATACATATAGTGATAAGGACTTGGGTATTCAATATGCCATACTTTGACTGCAAATAAATTGGACCTTATTTCCAATCTATTGCCGAGATCTATGCTTATTGCATTTGTCCTTTGTTGAAACTTTTGTTTATATCACATTGACTTAGATGACATACCGATAGACTAAATACAAACCCGACCAATTCAATTCATACTTGATATATAAAATTACGACCCATTCAGAAATGCCTATCTCCTGCATATGCACAAAACTCATCATAATATCTTTATGGTACAGAAAGATAAATAAAAATATATTCATAAAATGCTTATTGATCATAATAATAATAGACATTTGTTCTTCTATAATCCAATAAATTATCATCAAATAATAGTTATGAATTAATTGAGTTAAGACCTTAAAATTCGTAAATCTTTTTGTAATATTTTATTTAACCTCACCTTGATTTAGACATATGGTTAGATATTAATTAAAGTTAAAAACGTTTCTATGCCATTTATTTATGATAGTTGTCATTATATGTGTGTGTGTGTGTGTGTGTGTGTGTGTGTGTGTGTGTGTGTGTGTGTGATGACGACTGTCATAAATAAATGACATAAAAATGTATCTAACCTCAATATTTAATCATATGTCTAAATCAAAATAAGGCTAAATAAAATATTTAAAAAAAATTTACGAATTTTAAAACCTTAACTCGATTACTTCATATGTATTAATATTCATAAAATTAAAAAATAAATAAAAATAAAAATCTATAAATATATCACTTTACAACCCAAAAAAATTATTTTCTTGATACATTAATAAACTCATTTCTTTTTAACTATTAATCATTTCTAATGTTTTAAAAAGAAGGTATTGAATAATAATTGCACATTTAGATACTTTGTAAGTATCGAGAACTATTTACAGATGGTATTTATAAGGTTATTGAACCAGTATTGATGGTATTTACGCACATTCATTTGTTATGGAATATTCTGTGTACGGCCGGGATTTTATTATTCCAAACTGTCGGTCCTTGGTAATTTTTTACTTCCAGCTAGATAGTTCCGTGAAGAATTATGTAACATTCTTTTGTTGGCATCCTAAGTCGTGGACAGCTACATCTATGGACTATAGCTGGACTAGCACTAAACCAGTGAACATGAACATTATTTTGTTGGCATCTTACAAGTTACGGAGATGGTGGACAACGACATCTATGGATGAGTATTAAACCAGTTAATATGATTTTGTTGGCATCTTTCAAGTTAAAGAGATGGTGGACAACAACATTTATGGATCAGTACTAAATCAGTGCACATTATTTTGTTGGTATTTTATAGGTTAAGGAGACGGTGGACAACCACATCCATGGATTAATACTAAATTATTTAACATTATTTTGTTGACATCTTACAAATTAAAAAGATGGTGAACAACAACATTTATGGACCAACACTAAACCAATTAACATTATTTTCTTAACATCTTACAAATTAAAGAGATGGTGAACAACAATATTTATGGATCACGACTAAACCAGCTAACATTATTTTGTTGGCATCTTGTTAGAATGCTAAGAATTGTCTAGAAGATGCCAAGAAGATGAGACTTTCTAGATTCTTCCATAGAACAATCTAGGCAAAGAGAAGAACAATCCAGATTGAAAGGAGAACATTCCAAAGATGTGGACTATTCTAGAAATTAGGAGTTTCCAGATTTTGTATTGCAACTATAAATATGTGCTGGGCACAAGCAAACAGAGGTATTAGAAAAGCATATGAAAGCATTGGAAAGCTTTGGACTGGATTGAAGTGTTGGATGACTGTAAGCAAGTTCCAGTAATATATTATTGTTTTAGATCTGTTTATGCTCTGTTTTGCCCTGTTTCTAACTGCTGTTATGATGTTTTAAATTGTTTTTGGGCTTGTTTTAACATGGTATCAGAGCAGAGGTTTGTTAGAAGATTGTTTTTTGGATTTAAATAAAAGCTAGAGATCTTTTAACATGGCTGAGCTGTTGATGAATTAATTTTTTGAAGTAATCTCTGGTTTTTTTAACATGGTATCAGACATTTGTTTTGCAGTCAATATGGTATCTAGATTTATGTAGGAACCGAAAGAAAGTCATTGGTTGGTTGCCAAAAGGATTGTGTGATACATTCATGGAACCATTTACTATGGCATACATTATAGTTACAAGTCTTCAGTTTCTTTGATTGGCTTTACAGATTCAGACTGGGGTGGTGATATAGATGACTGAAAATCCACTGGAGGCTATGTTTTTCAGCTTGGATCAAGCCTTATTACATGGAGTAGCAAAAAACAAACAACTACATCATTGTCTTCTTGCGAAGCAGAATAAAGAGTAGCAAAAGAAGCAGGGAAGGAAGCAGTTTGGATTCGAAATCTTTTATTTGAGCTTGGTTTTGCACAAGATTCAGCTACTACTTTGTATTGTGATAATCAAAGTGCCATACAAGTTGCAAACAATCCTGTTTTCCATGCTAAAACAAAGCACATTGAGATTGATGTTCACTATATTCGGGATCTTGTTCAAGAAAATTTTGTTAATCTCCAATTTTGTCCAAGTGAAGACCAAGCAGCAGATATATTTACTAAGAGTATGCTTGAGGCCAAATTTCTGAAATTACACGATATGCTGGGCATGATTGAGGTGAACATTAAGGGGGGATAGTTATATAATGTTTCCCTCTCTTTTGTATTTTCTTTGTATTCTTCTAGCCAATCTTAAGGGGGGATGTTAGAATGTTAAGAATTGTCTAGAAGATGCCAAGAAGATGAGACTTTCTAGAGTCTTCCATAGAACAATCTAGGCAAAGAGTAGAACAATCGAGATTGAAAGTAGAACATTCCAAAGATGTGGACTATTCTAGAAATTGGGAGTTTCCAGATTTTGTATTGCAACTATAAATATGTGCTGGGCTCAAGCAAACAAAGGTATTAGAAAAGCATATGAAAGCATTGGAAAGCTTTGGACTGGATTGAAGTGTTGGATGACTGTAAGCAAGTTCCAGTAATATGTTATTGTTTCAGATCTGTTTATGCTCTGTTTTGCCCTGTTTCTAACAGCTGTTATGATGTTTTAAATTGTTTTTGGGCCTGTTTTAACACATCTTACAGGTTAAAGAGATGGTGGACAACTACTTCTGTGGACTGCGGACTAGTACTGGACTCGTGAAATTATCTCAATCTAATTGAATAGAGAAGACGACATCTCAGCGTTTTTGTACCATACGAAGCAATTTCCAATTCCAATTTCTGAGAATGATTCAAACTTTGAAAGATCTGAATTGTTCGGAGTGCATTTCAAACATGCGCATCTTCGAGTAGGAATATAGGGCTATTCATTTTTTAAAAATCTTTACAAATGTAAATTTGCAAGGGTTCAAACCAAAGAAAGAAAAAACAGTGATCCGTGCAATGAAATAAAAGTCTATATTGATAGATTTGAATTGAAGTTTTGCTTATTTATTACATTGAATAAAGATGTGAGATTTATTATACAAATTTGAAGCATTATATTGTGTTTCATTATTTCCAAGGAATCTGCTGTTTGAAGATTTGTGCGAGGAGAAGCTTAGTTGCACAAATAGAAGTTTATTGATGCTCACCACAAGCATCCTTGTGTTCTTTGTCTCAGTTTCTGCTCAGCCAGGTAAGAAAATGAACAAGTTGAACTAACTACGATTTCTTAAATCTGCTGGTTTCCTTCAACTAATTATGATTT
The DNA here is from genome assembly GCA_037957365.1 of Torreya grandis. Lineage (NCBI taxonomy): Eukaryota > Viridiplantae > Streptophyta > Pinopsida > Cupressales > Taxaceae > Torreya > Torreya grandis. The sequence goes on along the minus strand of JARHVA010005532.1, from coordinate 979,179 downwards.
CTTCCGGTCACGGAAAACAGGGTTCCTGAGCATCGATTGCGGCGGGACAAACAATTCCATCGATATTGACACGAACATGACATGGACTGTGGACGCCAACTATGTAGATGTTGGTTAGACGGCAAAAGTTAATATGCCAAATATACCAGCCCACTTGCAAAATTTGCGATTTTTCCGTAAACCTTTGAGTAAATCTTGCTATCGGTTGCCTGTGAGTCCCAATGTAACCTAACTATTACGAGTCTGGTTTCTTTCTTGTAATTATAACAGATCCCAAAAGCTTCCGACCTTTAATGTCTCCTTCGAGACGCAAGGAATTCTTAGTCAGAAGATTCAATACATCAACTATGCTGAAAAAATACAATGGACCAGCGAAAAGATCTTGACTAGTCGCAATGGTGTGCTCTATGTTTGCTTGATTCGAACTTCGGACGACAGTGATCCTTTCGTGTCTGAAATCCAGTTGAGGAGCCTTTTAAGTGGGACGTATGGTCTGCAACCTGGAACAATGTTGAGCTCTTTATCCAGACATGATTTGGGTAGTAAATCGCCCAACAGTGTTAGGTATATATATTTCTATTTAGGTTGTATTTCTGCATTGAATCAGAAATTTCATTTAATTTAGCTATCAATTTTTTCAGTCAATTTAGCTTGATCTAACATAAAAACCCACCTCTCGCAAATATAAATAGTTCACTTTTTTAAGTTCTTGTTGGGAGATTAAGACATAGATAGATTCTTTTAAAATTTATTGTATTTAAGTGATTTTGAAAGTGTGACATAAAGGTGAGTAAAATCACTAACTCAAGCATGCTTAAAACCCTGTAATTTCTCCATACAATAAACTGGACTTGATTTTAAGAAATTTACCAAACCTTGCTTACTTGCTACTTTATTTACAAAACCTTTAGTAAATGTTTTCTATTATGATCATTATGATAGACAACGTTGTTTATTTAAAAAATGGATTAACATGATTTACTCTTGAGGGTGTTGATCACAATTTTATTTATTTCTTGAAGTAGCTTCTCCGCATAGTTAAACATTGAATTCATGAATATCAAAATATGATGTAACTAATCAGGTATCCTCAAGATCAATTCGATCGCTTCTGGTCATCCGACAGCAACGTGATTGTAGATCGATTGGAGAAAGTTTATTTCGGACGTTCAGGGAAAACTTTTGCTAACAAAAATAGCAACAGCGACTTCCCTCCTACCGTTGACATGCAGACAGCGATTATTGCTCAAACGACCACAATCCCATTTCGTATACAACTGGAAGGAGAAAATAGAAGAACCTTAGTTGTCTTATACTTTGCAGAGATAGAGGTCCTTAACATTTCGGAATCAAGGAAATTTAAAACCATGATCAATGAAAAATTTGTTTGTAATATAAGCTTTTCTCCGAGAAATTATGCTTTAGAGGTGCCGGTTACATACAACGTAACCGGAGTGGAAGTTATGGTCTCTCTTGAGACGATAGAAGATCAGCAGGGGAAGTCTAGCCGTGGTCCTCTCATAAATGCTATCGAGTATTATAGAATAATCGACAGCGAGCCGGAAACTCATCCAAGCGACGGTAAGATATCGTTACGTCTCTCTCTCATGTCGTCTGACATTGTATTGCTATACAATCATGACTTGAGAGGAACTTAAACCTTCTGTATGTTGACGTTGATCGATGTTTATTGGCATGACTGTTAACCTAGGTCATTCAACATCTTTCGCTTGCAGTTAATGCACTTCTCTCTGTCAAGAGAGCTTTCAATATAAACAACTGGATATCCGATCCTTGTTTTTCTATAGCGTGGGACGGAATCAGCTGTAATAAAAACCATACAGTTAGAGTCGTGAAAATGTACGTTTAAATGTATCACCAAGTTGTAATTCATTGTTACACGAGGTTTGATTCAACAAAACTGATAAGCATATGCTATATCTCTTCTTTATTAGCGATTTATCTGGAAGAAATGTTTTTGGATCTGTACCAAAGCGCATCATCGACATAACTGAATTGAGAAGCATGTGAGATATCTCCAGTTAATGGTTTCTGTATTATATATATATATATATATATATATATATATATAAAATCAATCTTCAGTTAATAGTTTCTTTATAAATATCTTGTATTTTTGAAGTATTTTAATGGTTTATGGTGTTAAAGAATATCTATTCCTCAAATATTTTGATTTTATCTATCTACTACCTTTTCTAAATTATGTGCTAGACAGTTCTCTCCAGGATAACCATTTATCAGGATTGTTACCAGATTTGTGCAACTTAGCAAGATTGCAGATACTGTGAGTGTAGTCTAATCAGATGACCTTTAATGCTTTCAGAATTTCTAGATTAATCTGTTTTCAATATTTTTAGGTATTGATTTTACTAATTTACAGAAAATATCGGTATTTTCAGACGCCTTCAGAACAACAACATCAGCGGTATCATTCCAGACTGCCTATCAAAATTGAAAAACTTAAAGGAACTGTAAGTTTTCTTAGTTCTACTCAGCTTGTATCGGAGTACGTTGTTTCCTCAGTAATAATCACAAATATTACGCATCTGAATTGTGTATTTTACACAGGAATTTGGAGAACAATAGTTTCAGTGGAGTCGTTCCAAAAGGACTTTTACGTAATCGTTTATTGGATCTTAGGTAATTTATAGTCTATGCCATTTTCAATTTAGAGTAATATAAGCAGATTAGACTCGTTATTTTCTCCTGACAGATTGGGCTATAACTAGGAGAAGCCAATTTGAGAATTCTTATTTCCGTCAATCTCTTCTCCAGGTACTCGGGAAATCCCCATCTGTGCAAGGATAAAAATCAATGTCAATCCAAGGATAATAAACTTAAGATTGCGGTGGAAGCAACCCTGGGCACCCTTCTCCCTGTTTTACTAGTGTTGATAGCCATTATTGTCTACAGACGTAGGAGCTCCTTGACGAATCGAATTCAGATGAATTCACATACAAGTATGAAGATAAATTTCACTCTATTATCCTGAAAATTAAACTGTTAGTATGTGCTTTGAATTAGTTTGTAAGTGTGACACATTTTAGGGGAAAATAATAGATTATAGATTTTTATCAATATATACTTATTATATAATATTGTTGAATATTACTGAACATTTTTTATACTCACAGGTGGGTCACAATTCTATGTTATGTTAAAATTTAAATAACAAATTTACAAACAAATGACAGATGCCGGATTACCGGTAATAGTGCCAAACCCTCTTAGTTGACGTTCATTTAGTCTACTCGAGATGAAGAGAGATACACTTAATTTCAGCCAAAAGATTGGACAAGGTGACTTTGGAAGTGTTTACTTTGGCAGGTTGCATGATGGAAATGATGTAGCTGTAAAGCTGCTCTCCTCCTCATCAAAACATGGAGTGGCGGAGTTCTTGAACGAGGTAACCTCAAGGCTTTAAAAAATAAACGTTTGACGTTATGAAGTTTGAGCTTTGTATTTGCAACTTGCTAATTCTCTGTTAAAGTGAAAAAAAAATTGGTTTTTTATTTATATTTTATATAAGTTTTTTCATACATTCCATAATTATATATAGAAAACATTCTAAAACCGGTATAAAATGATTTTGGTTAGAATTCAAATTCATGATTAAAAAATCTGGAAATTTTTCAGACTACTATTTTAACATATAATTAGCAACTTCCCTCCACTGTTGTGGTCTTATTATCATCTTAAGATGTGATATTTTGATTTATTATCATTTTTTAAGATAGTGTTTTGCGTATTGGTGGAATAGATACTCCTCAATTTCTAGCATTAAAATGAAAAATCATTCTATACAATTAATTTATATTAAAAATAAAGTTTCAATCATATACATATATATTTAGAAATGGTTAAAATGATGTTAGAGAGATATTTATAAAAATAAATCCCAAAAGGTTTTGTTTAATGATTAGATCAATCTTCTCTCCCGAGTACATCACAAGAATTGGGTGTCCCTGCTCAGCTACTGTAACTACTCAAAGACCACCTCTACAGTGAGTTAAATATTTAGAAAAAATTTGGCCTGTATGTTTGAGACACACCTACTCATCTCTCTATAATTTTGCAGTTTCTTTGGCCAACAGTTCTACACTAGATTGGAAAACTAGAATTGCAGTAGCTTTGGACGCAGCAGAAGGTAATATGATGTGATTTTTTGGGATTTAGTTACTTAGATTTTAGTACGTTTAAATTGTTTTGATTGTGGGACAAACTTCATGGTCAAGAATGTTATAGGTACTATTCATGTTCATGAAAAATATAGGTTAACTTGGAACATAGAAATCTTATTAAATTTTATGGAGCTTTTCATGCAAACTGAACCTCAAAAATTATTTCATGTCAATTAAATCTACTAAAGAAACATCCCTGGTATTAGGAGGCTAATTCTTAATTTTTTACCAATAAAAAACTAATGTCAAAATTATATTTTTTCTTGATCCCGAATGTCTTTGAAGGGCTGAAATATCTGCATATAAGCTGCACACCAAAAATCATTCACAGAGACGTTAAGAGCTCAAACATCCTTCTGGACAGCAATCTTGTTAGAAACTAAAGTCAACTAGAGTTAATTTCTCCAAAACTACCAGTTCCACCTCCTTCTCATGCACATCAGTTAAAAAACAGTTATTTCAAGCAGTTAGAGAGTTAGTTTGCATGAAAAGACTAAAATTAGTCTTTAATTTGTTTTTTCAATTATTGTTTGCTTTCAAATCTATTTAAATGACCCATGGGCGTAGTATTGTAACAAGCAAAATCAAGAAGATCTGCAAGATCAAGAAAATCAATAAAATCTTGTTTTTTCCATTGTTGTAGCAATCTGAGTATTTTTGTTCTTATTTTTTATTCTTTATGCTATGTTTCTGTTGACAAACTGGTATCAGAGCCTTGTTTGAGAGCGCAGGTGTGTTGCAAGGATGTGGTAGAAGTCAACGCAATAGCCAGCAAACTGAAAGTGCAGGTTAGAAAGAGTCTGAGGTGCAGTCAACCCAAGGAGATCACAGTAGTTGATTTGACACGTAGTCAAAACCCTACGACCTAAGCACTGTGGCTATTGAAGACTGGTTTCTGCTAAACAGAGCGCAGGCTAGAGACAATGGGAAAGAAGAATGTTGAAGGAAGAGAAACCAGCATGGAGTATTGTGTCTCAATTGATCGTGGAAAATGGTAGACTTTGGGAGACCCAGTAGCTGTCAAGGAAGATGAAGACACATACATCTAGAACACAGTAGGAGCAGATCATGAGAGCTGCAGCCAAAGAGCCAGGGGAGCATGATGACGAAGGTGAGCGAAGCTGTCTTAGTTAAGTGAAATTTCTATTAAGAACCTTGATGCACAAGCCATAAGAGAAGGATCTCGTGGGTGGTGTCGAGTAGTGTGGAGATCTTGTGGCCATGTGAAAAAGAAAAAAAATTCAAATTCAAATCATGGAAAACCACCAGTGGATAAAGCCAAAAAAAAGGGAGGACAAAAGATCGCAGTTAAATCAGATTTGCCAAGCGCAGTCAAAGAAAAGCTTTGGTAAAAGGAGGATTTAGTCACTTCAGCATGAGACATGGCAATGAATAATAGTATTTCTCAGCTTCAAATTCCCATTTTCAATGGTAAGAATTACGATTTTTGGGCAATTAAAATGAGAACATTGTTTTGCTCACAAGATGTTTGGGATTTGGTAGAGAATGGTTTTGTAGAACCACAGGATGAGGTTGCCCATAAGGCATTAACTCGAGCACAAAATGAAGAGCTTAAAGAAAATAAGAAAAAAGATGTAAAAGCTTTATTTCTAATCCAATAGGCATTGAATGAATCTATTTTTTCCAGAGTTGCAGTAGCAATGAGATCCAGATCGGCATGGAAAATCTTGGAGACTACCTATAAAGGTAATACAAAGGTAAAAATTGCTAAATTGCAATCTCTTAAGAAAAATTTTAAAAATTTGCAAATGAATGATTCAGATTCAATAGACTAGTTTATGGGTCAAGTGTTGAATATAGTGAATCAAATTAGATCTAATCGAGAAACTATAACGGATCAGAAGATCATAGAAAAAATACATAAGAGTTTACCCAACAAATTTGATGCAATAGTTGTAGCTATTGAGGAAACCAAGAATTTGGAACAGTTATCAGTAGATGAATTAATAGGTTCTTTGTTAACATATGAATCTAGAATGAATAGGAATAACAATACTTCTCTTGAGAATGCTTTCAAGTCACAGGTATCATTTGGCAGAGGAAGAGAAAGGTCAAACTTTAGAGGAAGAGGCAGAGGCAGAAATGGACGGAACAATCCAGATCAAGGTGAAAACAATAATCAAAACTATAACAATAGAGGATGTGGCAACAATCGCTTCCAACAAAGTTCACAGAGGTTTGATAAATCTAACATTCAATGTTATTACTACAACAAATATGGACATTATGCAAGTGAATGCAGAAAAAAATAAGGACATGTGGACAAGCAGAATGCTAATTACACAAATGAATCCAATTCTAATCCTGGAAGCTTATTTCTCACTTGTCATGTTACTCAAGAAAATACTAGAGATATTTGGTTCTTAGATAATGGATGAAGTAATCATATGACAGGGAATAAAGAATTTTTTGCTAGTCTTGATGATTTCATAAAATCTGAAGTGAAATTAGGAAATGATAAAAAAGTGGATGTAATGGGTATAAGAGTAATAAATGTTTTGGCAAAAAATGGTGAAAGAAGGTTTATACCTGATGTTTGTTTTGTACCTAGACTAAAGCATAATCTTATGAGTGTTGGATAGTTAGTACATAAAGGTTACAGAGTATCATTTATGGATAATGTTTGCACAATACTAGACAAGTTTCCAAGTGACAGGTTGATAGGAAAAGTGGAGATGACCAAGAATCGGATGTTCCCTCTTCGAATTCAGTGCATCCAAGGAGAAGAAGAAGCATGCATCTAGACCAATCATGGCTATGGCACTTAAGGTATGGACATTTAAATTTTGGAGGTTTGAATTTGTTACAAAAGAAAAATAGGGTGAAGGGATTACCACCAATAGAACAGCCAAGAAGTTCATGTGAAAATTGCATTCTGGCAAAACAACATAGAGAGAGCTTTCCAGTAGGAGCCTCATATAGAGCAAAGGTAATATTGGAGCTAGTCCATAGTGATTTATGTGGACCAATGAAATTCCATCATTTGGAGGTAGTACTTATTTTCTAACCTTCATTGATGACTTTAGCAGAAAGACGTGGATATATTTTATCAAAAATAAGTCTGAAGCCTTTGGAAAGTTTAAAGAATTCAAGGCTATGGTTGAAAAGCAGAGTGGCCTTTACATCAAGGTACTTAGATCAGATAGAGGAGGTGAATATATGTCTAATGAATTTCAATATTTTTGTAGATATCATGGCATTAAAAGGCAATTGACTACAAGGTTCACACCATAGCAGAATGGTGTAGAAGAAAGAAAGAATAGAACAATCATGGAGATGGCTAGAAGCATGTTGAAGGCCAAACATTTGTCAAATGAATATTGGGCAGAAGTAGTAGCATGTGTAGTATATATTCTGAATAGAAGCCCAATAAAGAGTGTCAGAGATCGAATTCCACAAGAAGCTTGGAGTGGTAAGAAACATAGTGTACATCATTTTAGAATTTTTGGTTGTATTGCATATTCTCTTATACCATCTAAATTGAGAAGAAAACTTGATGATAGAGGTGAGAAATGCATTTTTATTGGCTATAGTGAAGAATCAAAGGCTTATAAGTTGTATAACCCCATTTCAAAGCAAGTGATTATTAGCAGAGATGTTGAATTTAAGGAAGAAGAAGCATGGGATGGTAGCACCATCACAATTGGAGCACCAATTCCACAAAATGAAAAAGAATCTGAAGAACAAAATTTGCAAGGTGATCAATCCTCTCCACAAGCAGGAACAAGCACTCCAATAAGAACACCTAGGAGCTTAGTACAAGGTGAATCATCTGGTCATGCATGTCATCCTACTCTAAATTCACAAGTGATGAATCAGATCCAACTCTTGCCACTTTAAGATCAAGATTTAAAGGTAAGAAAATGAGAAACTTGAATGAGATTTATAATCAATAAGAAGAGAAGTTAGATTTGTGTTCAAATTTTACTCTTTTCACTCATGATCCTATGTATTATGAAGAAGCAATTAATGGGAAACATTGGATAAAAGCAATGGATGAAGTGATGAATATCATTGAAAGAAATCAAACATGGGATCTAACTAATCTACCTGAAGGTAAGGATTGCATAGGAGTCAAATGGGTTTATAAGACCAAATTTGATGCAGATGAAAATGTTGAAAAACACAAGGCAAGGTTAGTAGCAAAAGATTTTTCACAAGAACATGTAATTGATTATAATGAAACATTTGCTCCAGTTACTAGTCTTGATACTATTAGAATGGTTTTAGCAATAGCTGCTCAAAATAATTGGAATGTATATTAAATGGATGTCAAATCAGCTTGCTTGAATGGTTTCTTAGATGAAGAAGTCTATGTGAAATAGCCACCAGGTTATGAAGTGCAAGGACATGAAGAAAAAGTCTACAGATTGAAGAAGGCCCTTTATGGTCTCAAACCAGCACCAAGAGCTTGGTATAGTAGGATTGATTCATACATGACAAATAATGGATTCAATAGAAGCAATAGTGAGCCTACATTGTACACAAAAATCAACAAGGAAGGTCAAATTTTGATTGTGTGTTTGTATGTTGATGATTTGATTTTCACTAAAAATTTGTCTATAGACACATTTAACTCAGCCATAAAGAAAGAATTTGAAATGACAGATTTGGGATTAATGAAGTACTTTTTGGGCATAAAAGTTGTAAAATTAGAGAAGGGAATTTTTATTTGTCAAACTAAATATGCAAAGGATGTGTTAAGGAGGTTTAAGATGCTGAATTGTAAACCAACACCTATACCAGTTGCTATAGGGACCAAAATTAGCAAAAAAGACAAAGGATCTAGTGTTGATTCTACAACATTCAAAATACTAGTTGGTAGTTTGATGTATCTTACAGCTATAAGACCAGATATCATGTATGGGGTCAGTTTAATCTCTAGATTCATGGAGTCACCAAAAGACTCATATTGGCAAGTTGGAAAGAGGATATTGAGATATGTGGCAGGAACAATATAATATGGAATTTTATATTCCATAACAAATAATTTTAGTTTGATTGGTTATACTGATAATGATTTTTCAAGTAGCATTGATGACAGGAAGAGTACTTCTAGACATGTCTTTCTTTTAGGAACATGTGTGGTCACATGGGCATCCAAAAAGCAACCTATAGTGACATTTTCATCCGCTGAAGTAGAATATGTAGCAGAGACATCAGCAACATGTCAAGAAACTTGGATGAGGAGATTATTGACAGATTTATTACAAGCACAGAAGGAGTCAACACCAATCTTTTGTGACAGCAAATCAGAGATTGTATTATCAAAAAATCATGTTTTTCATAAGAGGAGCAAGCACATTGATATAAAATTTCATTTTATCAGAGAGTTAGTGAACGATGGAGAAATGCATCTGGAGTTCTACAGATCTGAAGACCAATTGGTAGATATATTCACAAAGGCATTAGCAAAGGAGACCTTTGATTATCTAAGACAAAATTTAGGCATTGTAAATGCTGAAGTAGTTAGTGGTAAAAATTAAGGGGGAGTGTTAAAAACTGAAGTCAACTGGAGTTAATTTCTCCAAAACTACCAGTTCCACCTACTTCTCATGCACAACAGTTAACAAACAGTTAGTTCAAGCAGTTAGAGAGTTAGTTTGCATGCAAAGACTAAAATTAGTCTTCAGTTTGCTTTTTCAATTATGGTTTGCTTTCAAATCTATTTAAAGGACCCATGGGCGCAATATTGTAACAAGCAAGATCAAGAAGATTTACAAGATCAAGAAAATCAAGAAAATCTTGTTTTTTCCATTGCTGTAGCAATCTGAGTATTTCTGTTCTTTATGCTCTATTTCTGCTGACAAATCTGAGGGCAAAAGTGGCAGATTTCGGCCTTTCAAAAATCATTGGCGATGAAACAATCTCTAGTCATGTGACCACAACCATAAAAGGAACAGTGGGGTACTTGGATCCAGAGTAAAGTAATTTATATCCTTACTCTTTGGGAAGTTCATGTCAGAATATTATGTTCCATAATCATTTATTCTCCTAACAGCTTTACGTCTTTTATTAATGACCATAGGTATTTTCATAGGAATAAGTTGACAGAGAGAAGTGACGTTTATAGCTTTGGAGTGGTTTTGTTGGAGATAATCTGCGGGAGGAAGCCAATCGACCCCGAGCGGGATGAAGAAGAACTAAGCCTTTTAAAATGGGTGGGATTACATATAAAACATTGACTGTATTTGCGATATTGTATATAAGCTTGAAAGTATAGAATAGATGTGTTAGCGTTGAAAGCAAGCGGCGTAACCCTTGGGGACATTTAAAAGTGATAAACCATTCCTACTGTAACAGCAATCAACGCCGACGCACTAGTCATTTATACTTTACCTCTATATAATGACTAATTAAATGTGCATTTATTTTTTCGTTTCACAGGTCACGCTCCATGTCGAAGAGAACGAAGAGTATGGCCATCAATTGACAGAGATCATAGACCCAAAGCTTTCTATGTCTGACAATGATATAACATCTTTCCACAGTATACTTAATCTATCATTGAAATGCACTCAGAAAGAACCATCCAACAGGCCGAACATAAGCGACATAGTAACCAATGTAAAAGACGCACTGAATATAATCAAATCCCAGTATTTGGCCGAAGAGTCAGTTGAGCCTTTGTGTTCAACAGAATATAGTTATAGCCTACTCGACGTTGGCAGATAGTAGCAAACGGTGTTGCACCCTGCTTCAGCTCGACCATTCCAAAAATATATGAGAAGGCTGTGATAAGTCACTATATTGCTTGTGTGTTCAATCAGTCAATAATGAGGGATTATACCTTGGAGAAGCTATAACTTTTCTATGATTATTGTATTCGTCTTTTTTCTAAAATGAAGATTTTGAGGGATTTCATTCAGCAGTAAGCTGCATGAGCTGTTTTGTGATTTTTTTTGACAATTAGTTAGGCATGAAATTGACCATCTAAAAGTTAAAAATTATATGTCAATTTTCTTTACAATTTTTATAGAATTTTCTACAATTATTTTTTGTAACTAAGTGTGAATTAAGAATTGTGTCACTTCTAAGATTATTTTTAATATGTATGATATTAAATGAGTTTCTAGTTTCATTCGATCTTACATGTAAAAGTTACCAAAAAAATTTAAAAAAAAAATATTAAAAAAAAAATTAAAAACTCTTAAAACTAAGAAACCTAATTAACTTTAAAATTATATTTTTCAATAATATATTAATTATAAATAAAAACTATCTATAATTTGTGCATTTATAAAATCATATATATATATATATATATATATATATATATATATATATATAAAAGAATAATGAAGAATATATATATTTTTTTAATTCAATTTTATTCTTTACAATGTTAGTCTATATTTTGAAATTGCTATAGAAGAAATTACTTTGTATATTTAATACATTGGGGTGAGTTATAGAAGAAATTTTTAAGAGGTTTATGTTTTTTTGGACATGTATGGGTCAATGATATTTCTTAGATTGATTGGCAAGGCTCAAAATTATTACAAGCTTAATTAAAAGTTATAAATTTAAATAGGTACAAATTTTATAGAAGGTTTAATTTATGTATAATCTTATCATAACATGATTCTTATGTCAATATGGGGTGATGCAATTATGGAAGCAGGGCTTCTACTAACATAATAGTTTCTTGCTTAACATTTCTTCTCTTTTTTTGTGACTCAAAAATTCAAAAATATCTTTATAATCAAAGTCTTTATAAAATTAGTTTTACTACTTCATGTCAAGATATGTCTAATATGTTCATTTTAGAATTGTTTCTATAACTTTGAAATATTCATATCATAATTGGAAGGCTTGATCCATGATAATAAAAACAATTACCATACCATCATCCTTATGTCAATGGGGATGATGTCACAATAAAAATAACAATGACCGATTAATTTTAGATGAGTATATTTTCTTACTAATCCACCCATTTCCTTTTTTTAAAAATTAAAATCCAAAAATAATCTTACTACCTTAAGTGAGGGTGTATCATGCATCCTCATATTATATCATAACATAGTACTTGTCACTAGTTTTCATGAAAGTCATGTATAATAGTGGAAGTGAGATGTATAAAATCCCTCTATAAAAAAGTTATGAATTTTATGAAGATATGAATTTTATGAAAAATTATTAAAAAGAAAAAAAAAAAGTGTAAATAAACTAGTAAAGATATCTTAAATATATTTATCTAAAAATTTTCGAGAGATATCAACCTCAATTTTGTTATTTTGGATTTTTTTTTATAGAAAACTCTTAATATTTTCATTATATTATTTGTAAATTTCCTACTCACTAGTAAAAAATCATATTAACCTAAAGATACAATGTGTCAAACTCGAAAACATTTTTCCAAAAAAAGTAAGGGGATTCAAACTTTACCATATGGCCATGATATTATAATTTTTCTATTTACTTCTATAAGAAATATATATAGTGACAATCAAATTAATGTCAAATTTATCGTCAAAATTAAAAGTGATAACACTCATAGACATTATAGATCATTACCACACCCCCATCACTAAATGCCATTGTAGAATGCCTCTCGAATTGAAGACATTATTTTAAATAAAATGAATTAAATCATTTCTAAAAATCTATTATAATTGAGAAAGATAAATAAAATTGTGACAATATAATATTATGTCCTACTTTTTTATATTCTAATATTTTAATACTTTAATCTTCTTCTGAAAAAAATTGAGTTTATCTGAATCAAATTTTTAAAAAAAATGTTTAAGTTTATATATTCAAAAAAGACATCCCATTTTTCTTAAATATTGATTTTTTTTTATTTTTTTTAATAATTATTTATTAAAATTTATTTGCCAAAAATGAAACATAGTATTATTATTTGAAGAAAAAAATAACAACCAGCGTGAATAAAAGCAAATGCATTTCTAGAAAGACTATAACTAGGAAAGATGAATAGGCAAAATCTAACAAAACTGGTTACTCCATCTAAGAGATGGTATGAGATAACGTTGAATATAAAATTAATGATATGTCAACCCAATTGGAGCAAGGAATAGGAAATTACAATGTGAAAAAAATTTGTGAATGCGCTTCGACAAATACAATCACAAAATCTAATGGTGGAGAATGAAATATGATACAAAATTCATTGTTCAAGCACAAATTGAAGAACCAAAGACGTACAAAACTTAAAAGTCATAGAGACAAATATGTAATGTAATATCAATTCGCTTCCAATCTCAATAATATTGATAGAAAAATCTTATACTAAAAAACAAATGATGTACACATAAAATAAACCAGAAATAATTATAATTTAAAACAAGAGAGACAAAGAAGCAATTTGATATACTTGCTGCAAAATTGTCTTCATGCATCTTTATTGAAAGGAAATAGAAATATATACACAAAACAGCAACTACAAAAATAGAAACTAAACAAAGAAGGGAAACTTTCCATAAAAGCTAAGATGGGAAACTTTCCCAAACAGAAAAAGAAATACAGAAAAAAGTTAGGAAACATTCCCAACAAAAAAAGGACAAATCTGATTTTTCTATTATTTTAACATCCTCCCTAAAATCTGATTTGTGGGATAGCTTCTCATCCCTAAAAGATTCTTCAGTCTATTGAAATCTTCTTCTTTCAAAGGTTTTGTCAAAATGTCAGCAACCTGATCTTTGGACCTGCAATAAAAAAGTTTGATTTCTTTATTTTTAACCAGCTCTCTGATGAAGTGAAATTTGATGTCAATGTGCTTGCTTCTTCCATGAAAGACTGGATTTTATAAAGTGCAATGGCTGATTGATTATCACAAAATATAATTGTTTCTTCCATTTGAGGCTGCATCAAAGCTTCAAGCATCCTTCGTAACCAAACAGCTTGACAACCTGCTGAAGTGGCTGCCACATATTCTGCTTCTGCTGAGGACAATGCAACAATGGGTTGTTTCTTTGAAGACCATGAAATTACACCTGACCCAAAATTAAAAGCATACCCAGAAGTACTTTTTTCTATCATCTTGATTTCCAGCCCAATCACTATCTGTATAACCAGTTAACCTCAAAACACCCTTCTTTTCATAAAAAATTCCATGATTTGCAGTCCCTTTTACATACCTTAGTATTCTTTTACCTGCTTGTAGATGAGTATCATGTGGGTCCTCCATGAACCTACTTATCAAGCTTACTGCATACATGATATCTGGTCTTGTTGCAGTTAAGTACATTAAACTTCCAACCAAACTTTTATACAAAGTAGAATCTACCTTTTTGCTTTCATCATTTTTACTCAACTTCAAACCCATGGCAATAGGTGTAATTGTTGGTTTGCTATTTTCCATCTTGAACCTTTTCAAAATATCATTTGCATATTTTTCTTGTGAAATGAAAATTCCATCACTATTTTATGTTACTTCAAGACCAAGATAATAGTGTAACAAACCAAGATCAGTCATTTCAAATTCACTCTTCATTGCCATTGAAAATTCTCTAAGCATGTTTTCATTATTCCCGGTATAAAGCAAATCATCAACATAAATACAAACTATCATAACATCTCCTTTCTGATTTTGTTTTATGAATAAGGTGGGCTCATAAGGGCATTTTTCAAAAAAAAATTTAAAGAAATATGATTCAATCCTTTCATACCAAACTCTAGGTGCTTGCTTTAAACCATACAAAGCTTTCTTTAGTTTGAGCACCTTACCTCTCTGACCTTTAATCTCAAAACTAGGTGGTTGCTCAATATAAATTTCTTCCTCCAATACACCATTTAAGAATGCTGATTTTACATCCATATGAAATACTTTCCAACCCTTTTGTGCTGAAAGAGCTAAAATCATGCGAATAGTATCCATTCTAGCAACAGGTGCAAAAACTTCATTATAATCAATATCTGATTTTTGTTTGTAGCCCTTTACTACCAATCTGGCCTTGCATTTATTCACTTTACCTTGCTCATTGTACTTTGTTTTATACACCCACTTTAATCCAATTGACTTCTTATGCTCAAGGAGATCTGCAATTTCCCAAGTTTGATTCTTTTCTATGGCTGCAATTTATTCATTCATAGCTTTAATCCATTTATCATCATTTATAGCTTCTTTAAATGTAACAGGATCACTATTAGCAAAAAATGCAAAATGATAAAGATCTTCATTTACCTCTGTTGTTTCTTTATATATGTCAGATAAACTCCTTGTTTTCTGCCACCTTTTTGGAGATTCTGAGGTGGATAATGGAGAACTACTTGATGAAACATGTCTATGACTTGGTGGAGATGAAGAAGAACCTCTTCTTAGTGCTAACTTTTAAATGCTACTACTGTTGGCTCTTGTGTTAACAACTAAAATTTGTTGTTGATTTTTAGCTCTATCTTCAATGTTAACTGTTTGATATTTCTCTTCCAATTTCCAACACCACTCCTAATCTTCAAGAAACTTTGCATCTCTACTTATCACCAACTTTTTTGTCTCTGGATTGTACAACCTGTATGCCTTGGATTCTTCACTGTATCCAACAAAGATACATTTTTCTGCCTTATCATCCAATTTCTTTCTAAGTTCATCTGGAACATGAGAATAAGCAATACAACCAAAAATTCTTAAATGACCTACTCGGGGTTTGTATCCTCCCCAAGCTTCTTCTGGTGTCATGCCCCAAACTGAGTTCATGGGACATCTATTCAAAATATATCCTGCACAACAAACTGCTTCTACCCAAAAAACCTTAGGTAAATTTTTAACATTAAGCATACTCCTTACCATATTTAAAATTGTTCTATTTTTTCTCTCAGCTACACCATTTTGCTGAGGTGTATACCTTGTTGTTAGCTGCCTTTTTATGCCCTTTTCAATACAATAATTATGAAAATTATGTGAAATATACTCTCCACCCCTACCAGTCCTCAAAATTTTGAGAAAATAACCACTTTGCTTCTCAACTAATTCTTTAAATTCTCTAAATTTCTTGAAAGTATCAGACTTATTTTTCAAAGGATACACCCAAAGTTTCCTACTATAGTCATCAATAAATGTCAAAAAATATCTCATACCAGATAATGAAGTAACCTCAATTGGTCCACATAAGTCTGAGTGAACTAACTCTAATGGCTTTGAAGCTCTCCAAGAATCCCTTACTGGAAAGGGTTCTCTATGGTGCTTTCCAACAATGCAACCTTCACATTCTTCATCTGGTCTTTGGATAAATGGTAAACCTGTTACCATGTTCTTTTTATACAAAAGATTTAGTCCATCAAAATTCAAATGACCAAACCTAAGATGCCATAACCACTGTGTGTCTTTTACAAGAGCACTGAAACTTAAATGCATATTGTTTCTGATACTAAGAGAAAACATCTTATTAGCAGTCATGGGTATTTTGGTTATCAGCTTGTTTTTACCATCAACAATAATGCATGAACCATTTTCAAATTTGACAGTGTGGCCTTTTTGCACAAGTTGACCTACACTTAACAAGTTATGCTTTAAGCCTAGTACATAAAACACATCACCAATATATTTTTTCTCACCTTGTCTTGTTGTGATTAATATCCTCCCTTTCCCCATGACTGGTGCAATTGTATTATTTCCCATCTTGACTTCAGATATGATAGACTCATCCAAATTTTGAAATAACTCTTTGTGTCCTGTCATATGATTACTGCACCCACTGTCAACATACCATTTGTCATCATTTACTTCCTCCTTTGTGCTGCATGTTAGCAAGACATATCCTTCCTGCCCTTCACCTTCATTTTCATATTGGGCTTCTTGTTTACTTTCATATGCAAACTTTTTCCTACATTCAGATGCAAAATGTCCATACTTTTGACAATAATAACATTGTAAAGATGATTTATCATACCTTTGAAAACCTCTTCCTCTTTGCTGAAAATTTTCTCTGCCTCTACCTCTTGCTTGAGTGAAACCACAATTTTCTTCATCACTTCTATTGCCTCTTTGACCTCTGCCTCTTTGTTGAAAATGTCCTCCTCTTCCTCTTGAATTTCTACCTCTTCCTCTTTGTGCTGAAGATGATTCTGGTGTTGTTTCTTTTTCTTTAAAAAATACCTTGCTCTTTAAAGCTTTCTCAAGTGGCTCCTTTGTTGATTTATTTATTCTATGTTCATGTGTGTACAATGAACCCATAAGCTCATCTACAGATAAAGATGTTAGATCTTTTGATTCTTCAATAGCTATAACTGCAGGATCATATTTTTCAGGCAAACTTCTTAAAATTTTTTCAACAATTTTTTGATTAGTCACAACCTCACCATTTGATTTCATCTGATTAACTATACCCATTGTACGAGTAAAGAAATCTCCTAAACTTTCTGAATCTGACATTTGTAAAATTTCAAAATCTTTTCTAAGAATTTGAAGACGAACTGTTCTTACTTTTTCTGTACCTTGAAATTATTGTGCAAGGAGATCCCATGCTTCTTTGGCCTTCGAAGTCACTGTAACTCTTGGAAGAAGAGTTTCATCAAGACCCTGCACTATGAACAATAATGCTTTCTAATTTTTTTTTCCAATTATCCCGCAGTAAATCCCTTTCATTTTGTGTGAGGGCTGCTAATGCTGCTGCATCTACTGGTTCTGAATACCCATTTTGCACAAGATCCCATAGCTCCTGTGACCTAAACAAAATTTTCATCTGAAAACACCAAAAATCATAATTTTTTCCATTAAATTTAGGAATTTGTAGCTGTGTACTGTTAGCATTTGTTGTCATTTTGAACCTGGCTCTGATACCATATGATAGAAAAATATTATACTAAAAAACAAATGATGTACACATAAAATAAACCAGAAAGAATTATAATTTAAAATAAGAGAAACAGAGAAGCAATTTGATATACTTGCTGCAAAATTGTCTTCATGCATCTTTATTGAAAGGAAATAGAAATATATACACAAAACAGCAACTACAGAAATAAAAACTAAACAAAGAAGGGAAACTTTCCCTAAAAGCTAAGATGGGAAACTTTCCCAAACAGAAAAAGAAATACAGAAAAAAGTTAGGAAACATTCCCAACAAAAAAAGGACAAATCTGATTTTTCTATTATTTTAACAAATATTATGTAATGTAATGTACTTGTAGAAAATGAACATGCAACCCGCTACCCTCAAGTTCTTTAGTTTTAGTCCAATTGTTGATATACATAACACTCAAAACAATGTATTAATACCAGCTAAAACCAAATTCGATTGAAAATGGAACATACTGACTAGATAAGGCACTTCCACTTGAAGATGCCACTACACATTTCGTTTACTACACAATGCCTGTAAACTCTTATGTATATATTGAACCATAGCAGACCTAAATTATGATGTCTTCTCATAGCTTATTAATTCACCAATTTCTAATAAACTCCTAAAATGGTAAAATAAGATCTTAATTTAAAGAGCGTAAGGGCATCCTTCAAATTTTAATCGAATACAGATTTTGGTTAGTAGTTATTGTTTCTAAATATTGGATATTCTTCACTTCAATTGGTTGTAGATAAAAAATGACGTTCTTATTTCTTGGAAACACATTTATTTTCATATTGTTAGACCAAACATGGTGAATCTTTGTAATTATCAAATTCACATAAAAATTTTATATTAACACTTCCCAGTTTATTGTATCAAAACGGACTTCTGGATTATATCAGTTAGAAAATAATAAAATTTTCTTTGACCTTGAACACAGTGGCTCAGTTGTACGCAATTGGCTTACACTTTGCTGGTGACATGATCGTTTGGCTTTTCAAAAATTTAGCACACTCAAACTTCTTCATGCTGGACATTCAATGTAATGCAAAGAAAAGAATGGTATAGCAATAAATGGTAAGGCTGTCTCTTAGAATCATCATGTAACCAGCGCAGGGAAGAAACGTTGGAGAGAGGGAGCAGCTAGGAGAGTTTGAAGATTGCAGCCACAAGATAGTGTCAGCCAAAACAGTTGTGTCAAGAGAAGGGCAGCAAAACTCTCAGCTGTTGCCATACATAAAATAAAACTAGAGAGAAGGGCAGGTATCATTGAACAGCTAGCAGAAGCGTGGAGAAAGAGAATAACCAGCATTGGAGAAAGAGCTAAACAGTGAATCGCTGTCAAAGAATGGTGCAGGCAGTCAGATAAGGAAAATTATTGTTGAGTTGTTACTTCCCAGTTGTACACCTCGTACGTTCGGCCTTTCACACTTGAATAAAATGACAAACAAAGATGAAAAACCCGTTAGTATATCATTCTAACCGGAGAAGCGTTTAGAATTTAGAATGGACCGGATGCAGATAATGACTGAGAGGCACCAACAGAGGGTATGGTCAACTCCTTGCTACTTTTGGCTCTACCTAAACCAAGGTGAGAGGACCTACAGGTTATCTTGCTCACATGGAAATATTTTGTAATTCAACCTTCATGGGGATTGTTCGCACAAGGGAACACACATGTGACCAGGACACAACCAAACTTGTTCAATCCACCTGAGAAGGGTTGTTGCATGGAATGCACAAATGCACTAAGTCACATACAAGCTACTGAAGACAGATGAGGATGTACATGCGACCTTTATTCTAATAAAATTTTCAACAAAAAGGTGTTCAAAAGAATAATGCAGTGCTAGGTATTTGAAACACAAAATGCAGACATATGTTAAGTATGTAAGATTTTATACATCTACAGGGTAAATAACACTTAAAATATACAAAGGGTGTATTATTTGCATGGTAGGATAGGGTAGGACAAGTAAGATAAAAAAATGAAGGGTGGTGTGCTAGTGGTTTTCAAACAATAGAGTTTCTTTCAACATACATGGCATCACCTAATGCAAAGATGTAGGAAAACTAAAATGTAAGCCATGGAAATTACAAGGAGATATTTGCATCCATTGGTGCCAATAGAATGCAAATGTTCAAATGATCCATGAAACCATAGAACATACACTAAAACTAGAATCTCAAATACTTTCTCCTGCTAAGTTCATGAAGCCAAGGTGCCCTAATGAGGTTTTCAACAAAATATTTCTAAGTCTCTATGCAAAAAGGGGTTTAGAACCCATCTCTATGCCTAAGATGATAACCATACATAAGAACAAAGCTAGATATCGAATCAGCATAGCATGTAACACTTCTCATTGCATTTCATTAATAGGATATGATAAAGAACCACAAGTATTTTCCATTAACTTGAAATAAAATCATACATACACCAATGTTTTAAAACCCTGCCATTGGGACAAGCATGGTGGATTTGATCCTTATTGGACGGAGGAGACATATAAACATGCTGTAAGAGCTTGCTAAAGGTTGTATAGCTACAACCACCTTAGTGAGAGAGTAAAAATACACACATAGCCATGATCTCAAAATTTGGAAGAGCCTATACTTAGGAAAATCAAAGACTAACAACAACCCATAATAGAGGTGAAGGCCCCTATTTATACATTTGCACACTCTTCTTTTCAAATATGGGAATGAGGGTTGCAATTTGCAAAAAGTACAAAACACCTCTCCAAGTTTTTCCAAGATGCTCCTAACTAGAATATGCCTTATACCACACCTAGAATATTCATGTATTTGCAAGGAAAATGATTCCTCTAACCACATCCACAAGGAATGATGAAGATTTGCAACAAACCCTTTTGATTTCATAGTTGGATATGCATTCCATACAAGATGGAAACCAAATATTTGGTGGAGGGCTAACAAACCATTTGTCTTCATATATAACTACCTGGAAGATGCCCTTGACCACTTGCTTGCATAGTTGAAACCTCTTGGATAGCTGCGCTTCCCTTTCATGCATGCCATGGAACAACCTACTCATGCAATGATGGTGTGGAAATATTCTAGATCCATGGCCACTTGAGAGATCTTCTTTGGAGTGTCCCAACTTCATCTTGCAAACTTGTAACTTCTCTCCCATGGAGGAACCTGTATAAGAACAACAATGAAAATTGCAAAAGACTTAGGTTATTTTCAACTTTTACTTTGTGGCTCCAAATTGCTTTTCAACACATTGCATTTGCTCCTTTGCTTTTTGCACTATTGTCTTTTGCAAATTTTCTTTTTCATACTTTGTAATTTCACATTTGCCCTTTTATGATTTCCTTCATAATTTTTAATGCACAAATGCATTATTTTTAATTTTTGCATTTTGGGGAAATCCTGAATCCTTTTGTAAATTTGAAATAATTTGCATAGGTACAATTTTCATAGGTGCAATTTGCATAGGTACAATTCTCACAAGTGCAATTGTCATAGGTACAATCTGTACATGTACAATTTAGACTTGTAGCTCCCCTTGTTGACCAGCGTTGACTAGTGGAAATGGGAGATCTAGGTGTAATTTGCACTTTGTACAAGTGCAAAATTGTATTTCTCCTCAACATCTATGTGAAGCTCCTTGAGTTGACATTTTTCATGCTTGCTTTGACTAACAGGAGTAGAGAGTTTACCACAGTCTGCATGGTGCATTTTGAATACTTGCATTTTGTATGGTACATTTCCCACTAAGATTTCCCCAGGGAGTTTGGGGTCACTTCTACACTTTTTGAAACTTGTCAATTTTTTGGATTTTTAAATTTTCAACTCCATTTCTACTAGCTGGTTCAGCAGAACACCATGTTCGAGCAGATGCCAATACTATAGGAGATTTCTTCAAGAAGCTCAACTTTTTTCTTAGCCATCACTTGATTCAAAAATCTACACTTGGTGCTCAAAGTTGAATCCTTTATGTCCCAGTTGCTGGGACTTGTCAATGAAGTCCCAATTCTAGTATCATGTCCACCATTAGAAATATATGCAACCTCTCTAACTGCATTCACCACAATAGATGCTGTTGTAGTCACAAACAACTCTTGCACCCCAAGAATATTTTTTCACTTGGGGAAAGAGTCATAAGTTACTGCCTGTACATAAACACTTGCTCCCAATATTACTCAGCTTTCCAAGTGAATTCAATTCTTTAGAATGGACATCTTTGACTTTTTCATTTCAAGGGTATTAACTCTCCATCATCAATGCAATAGTCGTGATGCCTGGTCCGTGTTAAATAGGTTGTAAACATAAATACTAGAATCATGTTGCAGCCATAATATGTGTCTATGTTGCAGCATTATCCTTTTAATAAGAGGGTTTGAAAATATGTCTTTCAACTAAGGACTACTGTGATTGCGCATAATCAAGGTATCTATCACAAAGTCATCCAATCCTGTATAAATTTTAGTTAAACAAGTTAGACGATTAAAGGATCTGTACCGATTGCACTCCAAATCAACAACTATTTCACTTGAAGATTGCAGTTTGATGGCCATTTCTTTCAAATCGTGAACTCTCTCTCCATAATTGTAAATGGTATGCCTTCACATGAGTTATGCTGAAGAGTTGCAGGTGCCTCAGATTATACATCAGCAAACTCTAGTTTTTTGGGATTTGCCTCTAATGGCTGCACACATTTGCCTCTATCCTCAACAATTTGTTCCATCACAAGGATCATCAAGGTTTAAACCTCTGCATCCGTACCCTCTAACCGGCAGCTTGAACTTAAAAATAATGCACTTCCCTTATGTTAAAAATCTCGTGCTCCTTCATTTTTTGTTGAAACCTTGAAAGACGAGCCTGTAGGTTAACCAATCCTGTTTCTTTGTGTGGTAAAATAGAAGTTAGTTCAGACACAATGATTCACACAGCTGCTGGGCTGATCCATTTCTACTGGAAGCATACCATATTCTTGCTATACATAAAATGATTATCCTTCTAATTCTGCACCAGAGGAATGTGTTCACGCCACATTAGGTCTTCTACACGAAATTTAGGAAGAATAGGAACTACTAATGCTTGAACAGCAGCGTAAACATTATGCAGAAACTTGATCTCCCCCGTACAGGTGACAGGAAGGCTATCGAGCTCCAAACTAGGGTTTATTATGTAATACGGTTTCATTGGTTTCTCCACAAGCACCAGCAAAAGAATCGAGATCTTCCGTCTAAATAATCAAAGGCACAAGATCCTTTGCAGTTTGGGATAGCTCATGAACCCCTGAAGGACCTTCACCGATTTTGTTAGCATCTGTTTCGATCATTATTTCATGTTCTAAAGTGTGTTCCTCGCGCCAACCAGCTGAGCGTGTGCTTGTTGTCTCATTAATTGTTTCCAACCCATTCTTCATGACTATGTCTTGCAGAATCTGAGAGTGGGAGAGCACATTGCAATTTGCACTTTGGTAAGTGCAAATCGCAGTTCAACTTCCCATTTCCACCAACCTTCCTTGGTCTTTCCTTGGCAGGATGTAGAACTTTCTAGGCGGTTTGCACTTTTGAAATATCGTTAAAGTGCATCGTGGTTCCGCTTTTCAACCAACCTCGTCACATTGCACTTAGTCAAAGTGCAGTCAAAGCTACGAGTTCTACCGGGCTTTATACATCTTAAATATAAATATCAAACTTGTTTTTCACCTCCTACAAATCCGACAGACTTTACCTACCTCAAATTCAATTTTCTAAATTACTTTTCACTGCTTCACCCTCTGCCAAATCCTTCCAATTGGGGCTCATGCTTCATTAAAAATATTTTAAACCTATTCATTCCTTCTACCTTCCACATGGGCTGGCTTAGCTGCGTTGAATGTTGCATTGGATTTCAACTTCTAACATAGCACTGGTTTGATAAAACACGGGTTCATATGCCCACATGGCCTCCAATGTGGCATGGGCAGCAAGGCATGGAGATCTTTTCTTTCCAAATTGCGTGTTGCAAACTTCAAATGCCATGTGTCTCTTAAGACATCCACGTTGGCTCCCATTCAACTTTGAAATAATCCTCTATAAACAATGGAACATCATCATTTTGAGACGGCCTATTTACAGGGATTTCAACCCTAATAGTCAAAATTGAAATCTGTTACCTCTTGCCCTTTTTACTGTAGCATGTTATCCATTATTTTGTTTTCTCATAAAAATGATAGGAGAGGCATATTTATCATTCTCAAGAAGAGAATGTGACAACATCCATTGACGAGGAGTAGCTTGAATTTTGTCCCATGCTATCTAATTCAGGTTACTTTCTTTAATTGAAATAATTACATGATTGTAAGTATACTACAATATGAAAATATGAAACGTTAGTTATACATAGATCTTACATGGTTTATAACAAGACATGAGTGGGAATAGGTGGACACTTAAAAACATGACACAAGTTAAACAAATCAGTGGTTTACATTCAACAAGGGCACAATTACTTTAATGCAATTTTGGGCACTAACACTGGCTCTTTGCCCAAGGATGTATACCCCTATGAGTATGCAAATAACCTCAAAACACAAGACCAGGAGCCAATCCACTAGGCTATGGAGACAACATTTAGAAATTTATTAACAAGCACCCATGCAAGCTCAACAAAACATGGCAAACAAACAAAAATAGATCAGGACGATCTAAAAATTAACACACGATAAAAAAATGAAAGGAAACTATAAAACAAGCCTTGAAATAGAGTGGAAACAAATCAATGAAACAATAATACTATACAATTGTGTACATTATCAGAGGCTAAGTCAAGGAAATTTTCTAGATGTGTGCCATTAACTGGGAGCTCTAGAATTTCATCATCCCATAATTTCTTGAACTTTTCCATCAGCTTGGTGCTGGTGGCTAAGGTGAAGTAAACCAAAATATTCACATCCTTCAAAGGTTTGTTGCTAGGCTATGATAGGATGACATGTTGAAATAATTCCTACTTACATGATCTCAAATCTGGATAAGACCATGCTAAAAGATTTTGGTACTCCTTCAATAGCTCTATTTAAGATTGCTTTTCAACTATAATTAGGCAAGTGCCAAGCTAGGGTGCTTTAGTTATAGAAATATCATTCGTGCACTCAAAGTACTACTTGAAAGAAGTCAGAAAACTTTCATCTTCAAGGGCATAAAGATAACCCTATCTTCACTTAATGACATTTTCCAAATAGTACTTTTATTGTCAAAGCCAACATCAAGAATGACTAGTTGCTTAATAACAATCAAATTCCCATTGAGGTTACCCAATTCCACATTCATGTGCAACACTTTAATTAGAACACACTTCAGATCTTTAATTACATCATGATTGGGTAACTTGTATGCTTGTGCCATACTAGCATCACAAGAAAATTCATACATTGGGACCTTCTTGACTAAACTCCAAAATTGATCAGCAATAGTAGCATTCATCACTTTTATGGAGGCAAAAAGCTTACATGCGGAGTCTTGATAACTGAACATCAAAATATCATTATCATTAGATGCATACTCAAGATCATCCGCATCTTCATCACTTGGTTCAGCATTATCACATGGAGGATGTGGAAGGAAGCACTTACTACACCAATCGATGTCAAAATCACAATTCACAACATTTACCTTAGCATGCAATGAATCAGGTACATCTTTCACATCCACTTTATTATGATTTCTAACATCACATGCAGGCCTATAAGGTAGACCCTTCTCATCTCTAGTCAACTTGTAGGACATCTCTTTGACAATGGAGGCCAAAGTCCTAATAGTATCTTTGAGCTTGGATATCTTGGACTATGTCTTTTCTTGATCAACTAACTTTGCATCAGCCTTCTTATTCAAGGGCTTACTCATAACTTTTGTATTGTTCTCAATTTGGATGGCCATATTGAATGCCAACCATAGGTTTGTGGAATCCTTGTCTCTTAGTTGGTAAGTAAATTTCTTGTCAAAGGCATCATAGTACTTTATCAAGCACGTTGTCTCACTAGGCTTGATGTTCTTAGGTAGATGCATCATGGTCTTGTTGAACCTTGTATTGAAATCCTACATGCACTCATTGGGATTCTTCTTGATGTTTTCAAATTAAGCCCAAAGAAACATTGGGTCAATTCTATCACCATACTAAATTCTAAAAACACTCTTCATTTCTTCCCACGAATAAATTCATCCACAGGGAAGGGAATTAAACCATTCATGTGCATCTTCTTTAACCATTTGCACAAATAGATTAATGCACACATCATCATACTCAACATCATAATCTTCAATAATACTATGAAAAAACCTCAAGTGTTGATCACCACTCACTACTTTGTTCCCTTGAAACTTTAGAAGGTATTTTCTTACTTCATTTAGGACTTCATTAGAATAACCTTCCATGTCATCAAAATTAATTGGTCTGAATCTAGGACTGTGGAATGTAGGATGCTCATTCTCATCTTGGTCAATATTCCTCATGATTGAATCAATTGGAGGTTCAAGAATAGTTGACAAAGGGATGTGAGGGGATGAATGAGGTGGACTTTGTGGATCAAGCTTAGGAGGGGATTTAAATAGTCGAGAAGGAACCGGATAATAAATGGGATTATATGGCTTTGATTGACTAAGATAGCTATGAAAGTCCTCAGCAATAGGGAGTTCAACAAAAATTTCAAGATTATTAGTCTCCTGGTAGTCAAGACAAATTTTTGTAGCTAAACTTTACCTTTCAATAGGCATTCAAACTTTTCTCCCTCCTTTCTGATGAATACATAAAGGTGAAATAAGTTTCTTAGATGAGTCACCTTTGAAATATGATCTCAATCTTTCTAGCTCTACAAACAAGAAAGAACAATTAAAGATGAAATGAAGATATTCAAAATAGGCACTAATCGTCCTTGAAACTAGATGATAAAATTTGAGTCACCACTAGAATCAAAATTCAAGAATATAACGGTTAACACATTATTGCAATACATGATAAAATCATATTTGTTGAATTCATTGATGAGATAGAAAGAAAAGATACTTCAATTTTTAGAATAATATTCAAAAGGGAAAAATCACCTTCCAACATGTAGCTTTAAAGTCTCTTTGCAATAAATGCAATAAATTTCAATTATCAAATCTTTCAAATTCTTGGCACATCCCTAATGGAGTGCTATGGCTTTGATGGCCAAGATAATAAAGTAAAAAATAATAACCTCAACTTTCAAACCATGAGATAACAAGAACAAACCTTGTTTAAAAATGCAGCTAAGATTACTTGCAATAAAATAGTGGCAAAGAACATTTTTAAACCTGAACTTATGCAATTAGCTCTCGGCAAGAGTACTTGACAATATGTGGGTGACAAGAAGTGTCCCCAATAATGGTCCCAATTGAGTGGTGATGTTGATGAATCAAAAATAATAAAATGTAGCATAAATAGGTAGAGAACTTGATAATGCAAACTACATACAATTCTCTGCAAGAGTCTCTAACAACATGGGTGACAAGAAATATGTCCCTGATAATGCTACCAATAAAGTGTCGGTTCCCAGTTTTACACGTCATACACTCAACCTTGCAAACTTGAATAAAATTGCAAACAAATATGAAAAACTCACTAGTATATCATTGTATCTAGGGGAGAGTTTGGCATCTAGAATAGACCAGATACAAAAAATGACTAAGTGGTACTGAATGAGGGTTTTGTCAGCACCTTGCTACTTTTGGCTCTACCTAAACCAAGGTGAGAGGACCTATGAGATAGCTTGCTCAAATGGAAAGATTCTATAATTCAACCTCCATGTATGTTATTGACACAAGGAAACACAAATGTGACGAGGGCAGAACCAAACTTGCTCAATCCACCTGGGAAAGGTTGTCACATAGAATGAACAAATGCACTAAGTCACATACAAGCTACTAGAGATAGATGAGGATGTGCATGCAACCTTCATTCTAAATAAATTTTCAACAAGGGGTTAAAATGAAGGCTAAAATATTGGTTATTTGAAGCACAAGATGCAGACACATGTTAAGTATGCAAGATTTTATCCATCTATAGGGAAAATAACACTTAAAATATACAAAGGGTGTATTGTAGGGTAAGACAGGGTAGGAAAAGATAGATAAAAAATGAAGGGTGGTGTGTTGGTGGTTTTCAAACAACATGGTTTATTTCAACATACATGACATCAACTATTGCAAAGATGTAGGAAAACTAAAATTTAAGGCATGGAAATTACAAGGAGAAATTTGCATCCATTGGTTCCAATAGAATGTAAATTACCAAATGATCCCTGTAACCCTAGAACATACACTAAAACTAGAATCTCAAATACATTCTCCTACTAAATTCATGAACCCAGGGTGCCCTAATGAGGTATTCAACAAAATATTTCTAAATTTCAATGCAAAAAGGGGTTTATAACCCAGATCTATGCCCAAGATGACAGCGATATATAAGCACAAAGGTAGATATCCAATTAGCATAGCATGTAAAATATCTCATCGCATTTCATTAATCGGATAAAATAAAGAAACACAAGTATTTTTCATTAACTTTAAAGAAAATCTTACATACACCAATGTTTCAAAATGTTGTCATGAGGACAAGCATGGTAGATTTACTCCATGTTGGATAGGGGAGACATCCAAACATGCTCCCAGAGGTTGTTAATCACTATATAGCTACAACAACCTTAGTAAGAGATGCAAAATACACACACAACCATGATCCCAAAATTTGGAAGAGATTATACTTAAGAAAAATGAAGACCAATAATACAGAATAAAAGAGAATCCCCCTATTTATATAGTTTTACACCCTTGTTTTAAAATCTGGGAATGAGGGTTACAATTTGTAAAAGGTGCAAACATCCCTCCAAGTTTCACAAATATTCTTCTAGCTAGAATATGCCCTATACCACACCTGGAATCTTCATGTATTTGTAAGGAAAATGATTCCTCTAACTGCCTCCATAATGAATGATGAAGATTTACAACAAACCTTTTTGATTTCTTGGCGAGATATGCATTTCATACATGCTAGAAAGATAATATTCATGGTGGAGGGCCAAAAAATCATTTGTCTTCATCTATAATTACCTGGAGATGCCCTTGACCACTTGTTTGCATAGTTAGAACCTGCTAGATCATTTCCCTTCCATTTTATGCATGACATGGAACAACTTGCTCTTGCAATGATGGCATGGGAATATTCTAGATCCATGGCTACTTGAGAGATCTTCCTTAGAGTGTCCCACCTTGATCTTGCAAACCTACAATTTATCTCCTATGGAGGAGCTTTGACAAGTACAACAATGAAAAATGCAAAAGACTTAGGTTATTTTCAACTTTTACTTTTTGGCTCAAAATTGTTTTTCAACACATTGTATTTTTCACCTTTGCTTTTTGCACTATTGTCTTTTACAAATTTTATTTTTCATAATTTACAATTTAACATTTACCTTTTTATAGTTTCCTTCATACTTTTTAATGTGAAAATGCATTATTTTCACTTTTTGTATTTTGGGGAAGTCTTCGCTCCTTTTACAAATTTATAATTCATAATTTGCATTAGTGAAATTTGCATAGATAGAATTTGAACAGGTGCAATTTGCACACGTGAAAAATACATATGTGCAATTTGCACTTAAAGCTCCCCTTGTTGACCAGTGTTGACTGGTAGAAATGGGAGATCTAGGTGTAATTTTCACTTTGCACAAGTGCAAATTTGCATTTCTCCTCAACATCTACTTGAAGTTCCTTGAGTTGTTCTTTTTCATGCTTGCTTTGACTAGTGGGAGTAGGAGAGTTGACCACAGTTTGCATAATGCATTTTGAATACTTGCATTTTGCATGGTGCATTTTGGCAACTTGCAGTTTTCACGATGCATTTCTCACCAAGATTTCCCTAGGGAGTTTAGGGTCTCTTTTACAATTTTTGTAACTTCCCAGTGTTTTGGATTTTTAAATTTTCAACTCCATTTCTACTAGTTGGTTCAGCAGAACATCCTATTTGAGAAAACGACAATACTGTAGAAGATTTTTTCTAGAAGCTCAACTTTTTTCTTATCCTTCGGTTGATTAAAAAATCTACACTTGGTTCTCAAAGTTGAATCCTTTACATCCCATCTACCAGGACTTGGCAATGAATTCCCAATTCTAGTATCGTGTCCACCATTAAAAATATGTTCAACCTCTTTGACTACACTCACCACAATAGAAGATGTTGTAGTCACAAATAACTCTTGCACCCAAAGAATATTTTTCACTTTGGGAAAGAGTCCTAAGTTGTTCCTGTAGATAAACACTTGCTCCCAAGATTACTCATATTTCCAAGTGAATTCATGTCTTCATAATGGACATCATTGACTTCTTCATTTCAAGGGTATTAACTCTCCATCATCAATGCAATACTCATGACGCTTGGTTCGTGTCAAATTGGTTGCAAACATAAATACCAGAATCATGCTACAGCCATTATATGTGTCTATTCTACTCCATGCATCATCCTTTTAAGAAGAGGGTTTGAAAATATGTATTTCAAATAAGGACAACTATGATTGCATAGTATCAAGTTATCTACCACAAAGTCCTCCAATCCTGTAGATTGTGCTCCAAATCAACAACTATTTCAATTGCAGATTGCAGTTTGATAGCCATTTCGTTCAAATCATGAACTCTCTCTCCACAATTTTAAACGGTATGCCTTCACATGAGTTATGCTGAAGAGGTGCAGGTGCCTCCGATTATACTCTAGTTTTCTTAGATTTGCCTCTAATGGGTGCATGCATTTACCTCTATCCTCAGCAATTTGTTCCATCACAGGGATCACAAAGATTTCAACCTCTGCATCGGTACCCTTTAACCGACATCCTGAACTTTAAAATAATGCACTTCCGTTATGTTAAAAATCTCGTGCTCCTTAATTTTTTGCTGAAACCTTGCAAAACAGGCCTGTAGGTTACCAATCTTGTTTCTTTGCATGGTAAAACTGATGTTAGTTGAGACATAATGATTCACATGGCTAATGGGCTGATCCATTTCTGCTGGAAGCGTCTCTGTATCCTTGCTATACATAAAATGGATCATCCTTCTAATTCTGCACCAAAGGAATGTATTCAAGCCACATTAGGTCTTCTACATGAAAGTTAGGAAGAATAAGAGCCACTAATGCTCGACCAACAATGCAAACATTATGCGGAAACTTGAACTCCTCTGTCCAAGTGATAGGAAGGCTATCGAGCTCCAAACCAGGGTTTATCATGTGATACGATTTCATTACTTTTTCCATAGGCATAATCAAAAGAATAGAGATCCTCCATATAAATAATCAAAGGTGCCAGACCCTTTCCAGTTTGGGATATCTCACGAATCCTTGAAGGACCTTTACCGATTTTGTTAGTAGTTGTTTCCATCACTATTTCCCATTCTAAAGCATGTTCATCACGCCAACCAGCTGAGCGTGTATTTGCTGTCTCATTAACCGTTTCCAACCCATTCTTCATGCCTATGTCTTGCAAAATCCGGAAGTGGGAGAACACATTACAATTTGCACTTTGTTAAGTGAAAATTGCACTTCAACCTCCCATTTCTTCCAACCTTCTTGGTCTTCCCTTGGCGAGATGCGGAACATTCTAGGTAGTTTGCACTTTTGAAACATTGTTAAAGTGCATCATGATTCCACTTTTCTGCCAAACTCATCGCATTACACTTAGTCAAAGTACAATCAAAGCTACAAGTCCCATCGAGCTTTATACATTTTAAATGCAAATATCAAACTTGTTTTTCACCTCCTACACATTCGACGGACTTTACCCACCTCAAACGCAATTTTCTAAATTGCTTTTGACTACTTCACCCTCCACCAAGTACTTCCAGATAGGGCCCACAGTTTATTAAAAATATTTTAAACCTATGCATTCCTTCTACCTTCCATGTGGGCTGGCTAAGTTACGTTTAATGTTGCGTTGGATTTCAACATCCAATATAACACTAGTTTTATAAAACACAGGTTCATATGCCCACATGGACTCCCATGTGGCATGGGCAGCAAGGTGTGGAGATCATTTCTTTATAAATTGCATGCTGCAGACTTCAAATTCCACGTGGCTCTTAAGACATCCATGTTGGCTCCCATTCAACTTCAAAATAATCCTCTATAAATAATGCAACATCATCATTTTGAGAAGGTCTATTTACAGGAATTTCAACCATCATAGTCAAAATTGAAATACGTTACCTCTTGCCCTTTTCACTGTAGCATGTTATCCCTTATTTTGTTTTGTCATAAAATTGATAGGAAAGGCATATTTATCATACTCAGGGAGAGAATGTGACATCATGCAGTGATGAGGAGTAGCTTGAATTTCATCCCATGCTATCTGATTCAGGTTATTTTTTTCAACTGAAATAAT
This sequence comes from Torreya grandis, assembly GCA_037957365.1. Taxonomy (NCBI): domain Eukaryota; kingdom Viridiplantae; phylum Streptophyta; class Pinopsida; order Cupressales; family Taxaceae; genus Torreya; species Torreya grandis. The sequence continues at coordinate 946,813 of JARHVA010005532.1, read as the reverse complement.
TTCACGCTAGTAAGTATACTAAAACATGAAAAAATGAAACGTTAGTTATACAAATATCTTACATGGTTTACAATAGGGTATGAGTGGGAATAGGGGTTTTTAAATGGCTCGAGGTGAAAATAAGACACTTGACCTCCGGTGGACACATGCAAATAGGACACACGGTAAACAAATCAAGTGTTTACATTCAATAAGGGCACAATTACTTTAATGCAATTTTGTTTACTAAGATCAGTATCAATATTTTTTTTGTATCCAGCAAGGTGTGGGAGAGGGCAAAGTCCTTCTTTGAAAACACAAGTGCTATCAGCAAATACTATCAATGACAAAGCCCTATAAATTAAAATCTAGCCTGTGAGTGGAAACCAACCACAGAAACTAGCCAAAAAAAAAGAACCAACACTATCAAAGGAAGGATTCTCAGCCAAAAGAAAATTGACTAGATCTTTTTTATCAAATTTCAAATAATGAAATATCAGAGGCAAATATCATGGCATCATTAATCAGCGTCAAATTCCAACTTTTAGCAGTAAAAATCAAGATTTTTTCAAAATCAAAATGAAAACATTGTTTTGTTTACAGGGTGTATGGAATCTAGTGGAGAATGGATTTGTATAGCCCACAGATCAGGTAGCCCATTAGGCACTGACACAAGCAAAGGAGGATGTTCTTAAAGAAAATAAGAAGGATACAAAATCCTTGTTTTTTACTCAATAGACAATGGACGAGTCTATCCTCTTGAGAGTTGCAAAATCAATTAGGTCCAAGAGAGCATGGGATATTTTGGAAACAACATATCAATGAATTGCCAAGGTAGGGTTAATTTTAGTGGGCTATATTAAAAAATCTTTGGAGGTTCCTAGGTGAATTGAATTCATAATGGTGACAAATCAGTTTAGAAGGCATATAGTTGTTCACGTGAATCATGTCATGCCACATGGTAAATTCTATAATCTCAATTAGGTTTTCAAACCTTGAGAGAATGCATAGTGTAGATGAATAATCGTAAAATAAGATGAACATCTACACAATACGAGCAAGCATCTAAATGAATGCCAAAATGGAATAGACAAACATTGACATGGTATAGATGAGCATCTATATGGCATAGGTGAGCATCTGTATAGTGCTGATGAATGCCAACATGTTGATGATAAGTGCATTAATGATGTAGATGAGTGTACTATCAATTTAGTTGTGCATTGACTTAATATAGATATACATCGACATATCATAAATGAATGTCTACACAACACAAATGAGCATTTGCATAATTATGGTGAGCATCTAGATGATGCTATGAGAATATGAATGATGAAGATGAGAATCTAATCAATGTAGATACATGCTAGAATGGTATGGATGAGCATCAGCATGCTACAGATGCATATCTGAATGGTGTAGATGGGTGTCCATGCAATGTCAATGAGTGCCTGTAAGAGCATAATATTGGTGAGCATTTACACCATGCTGATGATCGTGGTCATCTCAAGGGCGAATAGGTGTTACATATGTGCAATAGTGGTAAATCATCATGCATTCGTGGTATATAGATGATTATCCACATACTAGAGTTGTCTATGTTATGTAGTTGATTGATAATACCTATAAAGATCGGTTGGAGGTGTGCATCTAGAACATGCCACATCCATAAAATGCAGATGGTCATCGATGGTGGGTAGGCAAGATGTTGATGTATGACACCATCACGTGCCAAATAGATGTTCACCCTTAATCCTCTAAATGCCTATAAAAGTGCCAATCACACCTCGTTTTTTTATTTTTCCCCATCTCTTGATCTCCTTTTATTCTTTCTCTTCATCCTCAGTACTTCTGCAAAGCAATTTTTCATCCTAGTATAAATTCAGCACCCATGTCTTCCATTTTTTAGACCTCATATGATATAGGTGAAAGCAGAAGCTCCAAGGGAAACCCCAAACTCACATTCCAAAATTTAACATGCATAATCATATAAAGGCTTCTTTAGCTAAAAGACACATATAACAAGTCAGTGGAGCCTTACAATTTCAACAACATTATCTATATGCCTCAATATGAGAAAGATGTTCATTTTCTCAAATTTCTATTGCAAAGCAATGATACCACTTCCTCTTTAGTTAAAATGAGCTCGAGTTCCCGTAATGTTTCATTTAGAATCCATCTAGAGGATATTCAAAGACTAACACGTCTACCTTACAAGGATGGGGACTTGGTCACAACAAAGGCCTTATTGAATGATGATGAAAAAAAATATTTGGAGTCCCATTATGCACTACAACTGGATGGTAGGACATTTTTAAATTTATAATTAATCAAAATTTTGACTTGTTTTACTTCTGTTAGTTCTTACTAGTTAATTTTTTTAATTAATCCTCAATGCTATAGTAAACGGTGGTTGAGAGTTGAATGTGTGAAAATTCCTTTTTTATTGGGGATGCTTGAAATTTTCTAAGCAAGAATTGTTTTGTAGGGTAGATGGACATTTCATTATGGGCTCTTGTTTATATTCTTCTTACTTTTAGTGCTCAATTGTTTGACTGGTGCAATTTTATTTCTATAAGAATTGAAGATGATTTGATCTTTGCTTTGCATAATGAAAATTATAATATTTCTTGTTGTAATTATATCATTGCATTGTACCATGAGGCATTTTTCAATTTACAAGTAGTGGTTATTCTACCTTCTCTCAATCACATAATGTTTTTTAATGCATTCTCTCTTGAAGTTCAAGGGGTTAGTTTGAGTTGTACTTAGAACTTTGTACTATAATTATTTTCAAATAATTATATAAATATTGATGTCAGTAATTTAAAAATATTTTTGTTAATTTTTATAAAAAATTAAATGAAAAAATTGCCAAAATAAATGCATCAATCAAGGGACGTTAACCTCTTGAGGTCATGGTGAAAACAAACATGGATGAAGATGTATAATCATCTCCACATGTGCCTAGGTAGCAACTGGTAAGAAGAAACTACATGCAAAGTTTGATTGCACCTCTAGCAAAGCGTTCTACTAATATTACTAGTATAGCTTCAAAAACTATCTTTTCTTTGATTGAATTAACAAAAATGATAAATTTATCATTGTAATATTTTAAGACTCTTTTATATATAGAGCGACACAATATATATTGTAAACAGTGGGGGGTTTTGGTAGACCTTTTAGAATTCAACTACAACAAGAGTAAGGTGTGCTAAATACAACTATTTTTTTTACTATATGCTACTTTAATATTATATTTATTTTATTTTTGATATTAGTGATTTTACATCCATTTTGCAAGTCATTCTTCTACTCAAACAAAATAATTCCCACCAGTACCACCCCCACCCTATCCTAGCCCTATAAATATTGGAATTGGGAAATAATTATTTATGCCGATGCAAAGTGGTACCACTATTCAAGTCAAAATGACTTATTTTCTAAACTTTTTGATTTGGTTGTCTACCCAGTGTAACAAGAAACACCATTCTTCATGATAATGATCTAGATAAAGAGTATTTTGGCATTAAAAATGGTACACCCATGGTTTTTTTCAACCCACATGATATGATACAAGGATCACAACATACATAGCCTTTACATTAACCTGGTACTCCTAACTCTCCTGCTAGCAGCACCAAAGGTAATCCTATGGAGGAGATACCACAAACAGATGACTAACATACTTTTTTTTTCCAATTTCTAATTTATCGACAAAAAATACTAAAGCTTATGTTCCTAAATTTATTATTCCTAATATTAATGATTTAATAACATGGGAGTATCGAGCAAAGGTGTTGATTTAGGAAATAAATGAATGTTTCCAAAACTACAATGAACACAATCAATTGTGCTCAATGGTGGAACATCAACGAACAAAAAATATTTTTTAATTCAACCAATTAGTTTCTGGAAGTGTTGTGGTGAGTAATATCCTTAATGATTCTATTATTAATATAATGCTGAGTAAGCTTGAGAATATAAATGTATAAGCCCGTGCATACTATAACAAATGGGAAAAAAACAAAATCCTTGTGGATCTTGTACATGCCAAAACATAAAAATATGTAGTTTCTTTATTACTTTTTAAAATTAAATTTTATTTTAAAACATTTAACTAATTAAATATTGTTTTCTAATTTATAGTCAAAAAATATAAATCTAAATAATAAAGTTGTTGTCCTCGACACACATCCTAAGAATGCATATAAAAGTATATTTATGGCAATTTATTTCAAGAAAAAACTTGATTTATTAAATAATCAAAATAATACATTAATTTTTTTTGTTGGGAAAATGACTTAGACCCTGATGTTTTGTTTAAATAGAAAGCCAAAGTGAACCCATCAATGCTTTCAGTGGAAGATGTTACTGTAGAATAATGGGCAGCTCTTTTCAATATCAATAATGCAATGAAATATCTTAGAGAATCAGGGGATCATGATCATCGTAGACAACACAACCACTACTAGCCAACTAGTGGAAGGACAACCTAATACATAATGAAACTTGGGCACAAGAGTTTTTTTATAATTAATTATATTTTTTTAATTATTGGAAATTGAGGATTGAGCTAAGCCCTGAATGCTTATCTTTTGTAATTACCAAAAACTTATGTTATAGAATATTTCAAATATATTTGGTAATTTTGGATTACTTACTCAAGTCATAGTTTTTAATTGAATGGGTGCACAATTTTTTTTCCATGAATGAATAAAATGTCTTGAGACTCATAATAGGCTATGCTATGTAATACGTCATTACAATGTTCAATTGGTTTAATTTATGTAGAAAAAATAGGCCAAACTTTTGGAGGCCATAATGTTTGATCTATGGCTATGTTTGAGCTCTTCCACATGATAAAAATACTATCTCAAAAAGTTCATTGCTTCCCTAAGATGCACTTTCCTCTTAGAGGCACTTTTACAAAAAAATTGAAAGCCAAATGAGACCGTTTGAGGGTCACAAATTAGCATTTAATGATTTTTTCAAGATTATTTTATTTTTAGAAATTGTATAGTTCTATAACTGGACATGAACTTCAACTAAAATTTATCTTATAGTCTAATTTTAGTGTTTATAGTATTTAAAAATATTTTTAGAGTGACATGCACTTACATGCATAAATTACTAAAAATAACAACTGCTAAAAATAATAAAAGTTTTTTTAGATTTTAGTTTCTTTTTGAATTTTTGCATGTCAACTCTAATTTTGAGTTGAGTCTTATTTATGCATGGTTTATATTTTTTTTAATTCAATCAATACGAATCAATTCTAAGTTATTGTTTGAAATCTTCCCCTATTGTAATTTTCACCTTGATAGTAATTTTGGTTCATTATAAATTTATTATAAACTTGGTATCAAAGCTATTAAAATATTATTTAACATTTTTTTGTATAACTATTTCTTTTGATTTAACAATGTAAATTTGGTTTAAAAGCTAAATGAAACTGAAAAATAGAATGTCGAATATGTAATATTTTTTTCAACTCACAATGTAAAGAATGCTAAAGAATACAATTCTAAAATTCTAAAGATAAGAAAAAACTTAGCTCAACATTTAAAATAACTTAACTTAAATCAAATCAATTATGAATTTCATAAACAATGTAATAGATTAATGAATTAAACAACATAAGTATTGTTCAAGATTTTTCATATACATATTACAGTGTTACAAACTAATATATGTATCTAAAAAAACCCTTTGGCAAGTTGTTCTTCATCACTAACAACTATATGTATTGTGTCACTATAATTTTCACTATCTTCTTTTGTAGGTGTATTCGTGACACCTCTCATTTTAGCTAGATTACTTCAAATTGAAATTGATCTTACATATGGAAACACATCAACTTCATAACCTGAAACAACAACTTCAAACATATCTCAAGATTTTTATCCAATCTATTCCAAGGTCTTGATTTAACAAAAAATAATGCACTAAAATCCATGAAAATCCATCTAGTATCGACATATTTTAATGTTTTTCCTTCATTAGTCACTCCAATTGATTTTTTTTAAATCTCTAGAAACCTTTGTAAAATATGGGACATGTATATGTGAAAATTAGGGATAAGCTACTCCACTTTTGTGAATTTTTGAATGTGTTTATAATTTTGTAAGCAAGATTAATTCTATGTGTCATGCAATAGATAGGAGTAATATATGGTGAAACCGATGTTTACAGGTGAACACACAACTTATTATATTCCCCTAAATTATAGATATACCATCTGCATTAACACATACCAACGTGTTACCTATATCACGGTAACTCATCCTAGCAATATCCATCAAATTAGAAATAACCAACTTACAAAGGTTTTTAGAATTATAATTTTTGGTCATTTTATGTATCGATAAAAGGTGAATTTGACTTGAATGGTTCTTAAATCATGCATGCATACCCATGGTGTGTTATCAACCATTGTTATATCATCAATAGATAGTGATATACACCTTATTGTTTTTATTTTTTCTTTTAAATCTTTATTTTCCATCATTGGGAGGCATTTTGACATCTTCCAAGCACTAGTATCTGACCAATGCAAATGTGGAATGTTATGTAGTCCAATATGTTGAAATAAAATCTTAAACATTAGAGATTGGCATTTCTCTTTTTTTAACGTGTATAAAGTTTAAACTTGTATATTTTTTACAAGCAAATTAGACTGAGCAACTTTTCTGAATGTGAAAAGAAGTTGAAAACTATATATTTATAACAAGCAAATTAGACTGAGCAACTTTTATAAATTGAGCTTTAATTATTCCTCCTTTATCAATGAGTTTTTGTTTAGGTTTCCAATATTTCTGATGATTATAATATTCTATTGCATAACTTTAATGCATGCACTTTTCTGTTTTTTTCCATGTCACTAGTTTTTTTATGTTTCCATCTTTGTCTTTTATCTACTCATATATTTTACCACACTATTTCTCAATTGTGTCCAAGTTGAGTTACATTTTGTTGTCCTTTCCAAACTTCCAACTGCATATTGTGTATTTATATTCTTTTGGTGTGTCAACACTACTTTTGGATCTATTAATTTAATGAATGGATATTTGGATAGCCACTCATACTGAAATGACCTTCCAATTGTCCATGTATTATTATTATTATTTTTTTTGTGCTTTTTCAACTATAGATTTTTTTTGTCTACATAAAAATGTCATCTCAAGATTGTATTTTGCAAGTAGATATCTCATTTGATGTTAGAAACTCATAATAGACACCACTACCTATGATGTCATATCTCCTTTTCATTGACTTTAATGGGATAGTGGGCATTTATTTTTGAGTGACTTCTTTAAGGGGAGGTATATATTCAACAATGTTATATGAGTCTTCAATACATTTATCATTGAATTCTACATGAGAAAAGGTTATATGACATTAATTTTTCATAAATGTCAATAATAGAGTACAAATAAAAAATATTAAATCAAATAATATTTATAATTTAGTACCCATGTTTGGTATTTCATAAATAGGTATGTGTTTTAGTTTAGGGATATCTTTGATACCTTTTTCAAAGGGTTCCACACGTAATATTATTGTAGACCTTACCATTATTATTGAATATTTATATTAATATTAAATCAATTAAAAATATAGTATTTTACAAAATAGTGATTCTATTTTGCATTTCAGATTCATACCCACATATGTCTTCCTATGGAGACATTTCTTCAAAGAGTTATTAGTGTGTTCTGCATGAAAAATAATTTTAAACATTTTAATTATTATTTAACCTTGACACAAGTGAATAAATAAAAATCACTAGTTAATTGAAAATTTTGTACCTATATTTAGTATCTGATTAAAATAAGATAACACGTTATTTTATTTTTTAAATTTATTGGATGCCTTAATGCTTTTAGCAGAAGTCATATTATCAAGCCTATAGAGTCATAGATGTAAGACAATTAATAATGAAATGAATATGATTGAAACAAAAAAAAAATTCAAAGATGAATAAGGACTCATGATAGTAGACTATAGCCACCTAATCTAAGGCTACGATCAGAGGACTACAAGCTATTATCTAATGACCACATGTTATAATTAGACAAATGTAGAATATCAATAGGCAACGGGAGGCTACCAAATGGTATCTTAGGGTCACCTAATAGCATCCTATAATCATTTAACACATCTGACGATCATCTACCCATAGCCTATAGACTTCCATTGGTAGCTTGTGATCATTTGATAATAGCCATGGTCATGTGATGACAACTTATGATCACACAAAAGCACCTAAATATTAGTAAATGATAATATAGTTAAAAATATTAAGTAATTATATCACAAAAAAATTATTGCATATCTTGATGAGTTTATAACTTGTTGCTTCTTAAGATCATTGTTGTAAGTTACAACCAAGGTTTTTTAAATACATAGCAGTAATTTTCTTCCTAGAGTCACTCAAATCCCTATGTTACCTTGTATTTTAATTATTTACTATCATCAGAAGGTATATTAATGTTGTTTTATGGTAGGTTGTTTTCATATGATGATAGGTTGTTGTCTCTCGATGACAGGTTACACCATTATGATCATTTGATAGTGTGTGACTAGAAGAGTGGACTTTGGTGAATGCCTCTAGATTGGATCTTGAGGTATTGGTGAATTAAATTTATATGAGGAAATTTATATTGAAATTTATGTGAACCTACGTTGAAAATTAACTTCAACCCTAAAAATTTAGGTGATCCCACTCTTTCATCCACTACATAAAAATCACTAAATACTGACTTTGAAAAGTGGAATACTCATAGATTAATGAAGATTTGCTTCTAAAAGGAACCCTATATAAAGGTAAAAGTGGATAAATTACAATATCTTAGGATAAGTTTTGAGAATGTATAAATGAAAGATTCAGAGTTTGTATATCATTTTTTAGTCAAGCCATGAATGTAGTTAATCAAATCACTTCACATAGAGAAGAAATTCCATATCAAAAGGATATGGAAAATATTCTCAAGAGTTTACTTGGTAATTTTGATTCTATTATTATTATTATTATTATTATTATTATTGAAGAATCTAAAGATCTAAGACAACTATCTATACATGAGTTGATGGGGTGTCTATTATCTCATGAAACTATAATGAATAGGAATAATAAATTCTCTTTAGATAATGATTTTAAATCACATGTTTAATGTCGTAGTGGTAGAGGAAGAGGAAGATAAAACTTTAGAGGGATAGGCTAAAGTATTAATCAAAGAGGTAGAAGGAGTAGCCCAGATCAAAGTGAAAGGAAAAATCATAATTTCAATACTCATAGTTCTAGAGGGAGCAACCAATCTCATAAACATTCTCATAGGTATGATGAATCCAATTTTCACTATCATTATTTCAATATTTTTGTTCATTACGCATATGATTTATAGAAGAAACAAACAAATGAGGGTAAGTAAAATGCCAATTTTTCAGATGTATCTAAAATTAATTATGACTGATTATTTATTACATGTCATGTTGCTCAAGAAATTTCTAGTGATATTTGGTTCCTTGATAGTGGATGAAAAAATAATATGATAGGAAACAAAGATTTATTTGCAAGCTTAGATAGTTCTATGAAATCATAAGTCAAGATAGGTAATGATAATAAAGTATCAGTGATGGATAATGGTGCGATTAATTTATTCACAAAATAGGCTGAATGAAACTATATTCTAAATGTTTATTTTATGTCAAGTTTGAAGCATAATATCGTGAGTGTTGGAAAACTTTTGCAGAAAAAGATATAGAGTATCATTCAAAGATAATTTGTGCAATATACTAGATATAATTCCATGTGACATATTGTTTGTAGACATTGAGATGACTAGGAACTGAATGTTCCCACTTCAAATCAAGAGTGAAAAGTAAAGCCAAGGATATCCCAAGGCAAATGAAAAGGCAACCCATTTACATCCAACATGGTTATGGGCATCTTCATTTCGAAGGTTTGATTTTATTAGAGAATAAATAGATGGTGAGAGGATTACTACCAATTGAGAAGCCATCAAGTTCATGTGAGAGATGTACTTTGGGAAAACAACATAGGGAAAGTTTTATAATAGTCATGTCTTATATAATAAAGGCACACTTAGAGCTTGTTCACATTGATGTATGTGGACCTATGCAGACTTTAGCATTAACCTAAAGTGTATATTTTCCAACATTCATTGATGATTTTAATATAAAAACATGGATAGTTCTTGTCAAGTGAAAGTTTGAAGCCTTTAGAATATTGAAGGAGTTAAAAGTAATTGTTAGAAAACAAAGTGGCCTATATATCAAGTTACTTAGGTGGTCAGATAGAGGTCATGAATACTCTTCAAATGATTTTATAAATTTTTGTACGTATCATGAAGTTAAGAAGCAGTTTACTATAAGATACACACCTTAGTAGAATGGTGTTGTGGTGAGGTAAAACAAAAAAAAATCATGGATATGGCTAAGAGCATGTTAAAGGCTAAACACTTGTCTAATGAATATTGGGCATAAGTAGTTGCATGTGAATTTTATATTCTAAATAGGTGTCCAATAAAGAGTTTTAAGGACAAAATTCCACATGAAGCATGTAGTGTAATAAATCACAATGTATCTCATTTAAGAGTTTTTGGATGTGTGGCATATGCACATGTGCTAGAAAAAATAAGAAGAAAGATAGATGATACAAGTGAAAAATGTATTTTTATTGGATAGAATGAGCACTCAAAAGATTATAAATTATACAATCTAATTACCAAAAAGATAATCATTAGTATAAGTATTTAATTTAAATAAAAGGAAGATTTTGGTGGAAGTATTGACAAAATAATTACATTTAAATCAAGAATACCTCAAGATAAGAATATTTAGTAGAATAAGGTGTGTTTGGTGACGAGTCAAGTTCACAAGCAATAGGTACTCCAAAAACAAATGTACATGAAACTAAATCAAGAGAATTAAGAACACTAAGAAATTTTATGCCAGATGAACCAATAGTGCATACAAGTTATAATTCACAAGGAAGTAATGAATCATATCCCACACTTTCATCATTAAGATAAATCTATAGAGGTAAGAAAATAAGAAATTTAAAAAAAATTATGATCAAGGAGAGTAGAATTTGGACTTACATTCAATTTTTTATTTATTCTCTCATTATCAAGTATATTTTCAAGAAGCAGTGAAGGATGATCATTGGATCAAGGCTAGGGATGAAGATATGGATTCTATTGAAATAAATGAAATATGGGAACTAGTAGATTTACCTGAATGTAAAGACAACAGAGGAGTCAAATGGGTCTATAAGATTAAGTTCAATTTAGAATGAGAAGTTAACAAGTATTAATCATGGTTAGTAGAAAAAGGTTTTTCTCAACAACTTGGAATTTATTACAATAAGACATTTTCACTAGTTACAAGACATGATATAGTAAGGATGCTTTTAGACATAACAACACGAAAAAACTTAAAGGTTCACCAAATGAAAGACAAATAAACTTCTATTAATGGTTTTCTAGAAGAAGAAGTATATGTGAAACAACCACGAGGTTATGAGGTGCATGGAAATGATGATAAGGTATATATATTGAAAATACCTTAGTATGGGATCAAACAAGCACAAAAGTCATGGTATAGTCAGATTGACTAATAATTTAGAAGAAATAGATACATCAGAAGTAGTTGTGATCCAATGTTGTACAAAAAAATTAGAAAGCAAGATCTCATTTTGATTGTATGTTTATATGTTGATGACTTAATATTTAGTGGAAATTTGTCTACAGACATGTTCAAATCAACAATGAAGATATAATTTTAAATGATAGATTTAGGATTGA